>VZTJ01005053.1:134765-205058 GCA_013397795.1 Orthonyx spaldingii
TTTTTTTTTTTAACTCAGTATCAAATGATTCAAACCAGAATATGATGTAACTTATTCAAATGTGTATATGTGTTTTCCTGTAGCTTGGGTATACAGTATGAACTTCTAAACAAAACATTCCATGTATATAGGATTTCATGAGGCTCAAAATGGCAAATATGGATTTCTACTCTCTCCTCTTTCACTGCCTTTTGGTTGGTTTTTTGTTTGGATATGGTTTTGCTGTTTTTATCAGGGGTTGGGTGTTGTTTACACATTTAACATACATATTTTCTACTCACAGAACCAGGTAGTAATTTCATAATTATTTTACTTGCAATAAGTTGGGAAACTCTAAGAAAAAGAATGTCTTCAAAATCAGATATTGTGAAATCTGATATTACATTTTGAGTTCCTCCCAGGGTCCCATTGCTGAGGGTCTATATAGATCAGTATACAATAGACTACAATAACTTGGGTGGTAACACATTGGCCACTGTTGACAGATGAGCTGCATTTCAATGTCTCTGTGTATGCACCTAAGTCTTTGTAAATGAAATGGAATATGGACTATTGGATGGTGCATATGCCCAAATTGTCTTTCAAAAACTTTGTATGGCTCACATAAACAGAAAGCACATTGGAGTTTGTTGATTTGCGGGTTTTTTCTCCCCCTTTTCTTCCCCCCCCCCCCACTTCTAAGCATTGCTACACTAACATATTTTAGTGCATTTTGCAAGAGCTAGGAGTAGACAGTCATTTAGGATTGAAGCTTTGTAGTTTTTTTAAACTACAATAACTCCCTTTTTCTTTAGTCTTATGTTTGTACCCAAAAGTTGCATGCTGCTTAAACCTTTTCCAGTTGTTCTCTGTGTTTTTGGAGCATTCCAGTTCTAGAGAGGTTTTCACAGCTCCATTCCTATGCTCAAAGTATTTCTCTTCATGTGATTTATTCCTGGCACCATTGGCTCTTCGTGATTACTCAGAGCCAAAGACTCTTAACAGAATTCTGCTTCCTCTAGTGCTTCATTTTGTACTGATCAGAAATGTTGAACATGATCCCCTGCACAAGAAAACATCCCATTTCTATGGGAGAAACATGAAAATGAGAACATTTTACCTACAAGACCTACCGCGCAGCTGGAGAATACGGCATCATTATCTGTCTAGAACACTGCCACAGATCTACAGACTGAGAAAGAAATGCAGAAGGGTTATATCTGGATAATTTTACATTTTGGATGGCTGTACAGAAGACCGTCTTGAGCTGAATAAGGAACTACTGGATCATCTTCTCTCAGTAAGTGCTGAATAAATACATGTGAAATTTTTTCTTGGAAGTTCCTAGATGTGAATTTCTGGGGAACCTGTGGAGAGCTAGACCCCAAAGGATTTAGGAGAAGATTTTAAAAGTAGGTAGATACTCCTGAAATTTCAAGTCATGGAAGGCTCTAATTTTCAGCGTAGTGTTAGGGGGAATAAGGAACACAGATGTTCCCACTGGGAACCTGTTTCTGCTTACAGTTGGGCTGTTTGGAATGAGGGCCTCAGTGCTGGGAGATCTTAAAGTACTGAACTCCAAGCCTATCCTTGGCACACCAAGACAGTTATTGTACCTTCCACTAGTTCACTCAGTTAATGTTCATGTTTGTGGGAAAAGAAATATGCAGGGGGATATTTTTGGAAATCTGCCTGGTATGAACCTACTTACAATGCATTAGATGACTGAGGCAGTCCTCCTTCCACACAAGGACAAGAGCCTGGAAAATAAAACTGTGTCTACAAATAGGTATTTGTAAGGTTAGGAGATATTTATGTCCATGTATACGTGAGACATAGACACAGTAAATTTTCAGAGTATGCTTGCCTGATGCTTTAGTGAACCTTCAGGTTATCTTCACTGCAGATCAACATTTTCTTCCTTAACTGAGAGACATCTTATCCAATCAAAGATAACAATTACTATATTCTATTTGACTTGCAATGAGGTAATGTGACCAGACTAGGCTATCTCCAAAGTGAAAGAAAAAATCTGTTCAAAAAAATAGATCATAAAAAGGGAAAAAAATCTAGCATCCAAATTCATCAACTGCAAGAATGATAGCTTTGACCATGGGGAGTCAGGTATATCCTTTCTTTACTCTCAAAGCTAGACCAGAAGCATCTGAACCATCTTAAAATTACCTCTGTGTAATCCCTTGTAGAGCATATATTCAGCTGACTCTACATACAGGCACGGAACAAATGAAAATATCTTTAGAATTACTTTCTTCAGCTCTCACTTGGATTTATCAAGATGGTAAATGGATGAATGGGAGAACATACTTATTTTCAGGGGTTCGTTTTGAAGAGATCTACTTCCTAAGTCAATATATCAGAGAGTAAGCTGTAATACAAAAACCCTGTTGCATATTTTGAGATCTCAGGACTCACTATCACCCAGAAGTGAGCCTTTTTTGACCTGATGTAATAAGGCAGAAAAGTGTTTACATCAAGACTAGTGTTTTGATGGACAAATTAAATGTAGACTCCAAAGAATACACATGTTCTAATATTAATTGAAAGTAGAATTAGTAATATCAATCAGATACTCCTTATACAGTTTATATGAAAACCCATGTCTCTTTTAATTGCTGATATGAGAGTTAAACACTCACAATTTCTTATGCTTTTGTAGGTATTGTAGGGGTGCTTGTTTCCTGTCATCATAAACTGTGATCAATGAAAAATACCCCATCTGTACAGGAAATATAAAATGCAGACAAGATTTTAAACTCGAAAGAATTATTAACGCTTTCCCCTGGTGATTAAAGTAACCCCTTCCAAGCTTCCAAATATGGATTAATGTCAGCATATCAAAACGAAGCCAGTCCTTTCAAAGTACAGCAGTAGGGTACATTGCAAAGGGTTAGGCAGACAGCAGATTCTCCTTAGTGAAACTGGATGATTATGTAAAATGCAAGTAAAAAAAAAAAATTCCAGCACATATGGCAGCAGAATTTGGGAACTGGTGTCTGTAAGAGTGTGAGAAAAGTTGTTCCTCCTTTTAGCTGCTGGTTAGAAGGAAAAACAGTCCTGAGGAGTTTATTCATTGTCTTCCTGGAAATAAAAGCCCCTTGTATAGAAGGCCCTTTCCTGCAATACAGGCCATACCTTCAAAAAGGTCTAAATTTTAATTTGTCTTGTATCTGTTTAATGGTTTATAGGTTTCCCTGATCTTTTTTGTTTTAATCACAAGGAAATAAGGACAGACAGTTATCACAGCTAGGTGCACCCTTCAATATGACTGACATTAAAAATTATTAGTTGACTTTCCTATTAAAAATTCGTATGTGAAACAACTGCAATAATTTTCTGTATTTGAAAAGGTTACAAAAAATATTCCATTGTTTTAGACATGTGAATTCTAGCCAATGATTCCTCATGAATTATTTACTATGCTATTTGTGATCTATATTTCCTAATCTTGTTATTTTTATCAGGTAATATTGTCCTATTTCCTTATTGGATGTAAAAAACCTTGAGAAAACATAAAGAACACAAAAAAGAAACACCTGTAGGAAATTGCATACTTTATATATTTAAATAAATATTTTTACATACATAAAAAACAATTTCTTCAAGTCTGTGATGACACTTTCCTTTGACAGACCAAATTCTTGTTCACGTCAACAGTTTGGAAAGAAATTAAAAAGATACAGTATTGTCAAAATTGTACAGGGTTCTTGTACCTCAGCCTGTACCGATGAATACTTACTCTCAGCATCATTATTTTCATTATTGTTTTCTGCTGCTTGCTGCCTTGTTTAGTACTAAGTATACAGGTATTTGATTGTACTACATAACTTTTGCAAAAGAGGGAGTAGTTTATTTCTTAAGCACACTTTGATATGAGAGGTTAACAACAGATTAGAGGCTGGTGCAAATCTCAAGTAGTAACTACAAATGCAGTATATATTAATTTAAACAGTGACTAATAAAAGAAAAAATACAATGCTCTCAGGACTTTTAGAAATTTCCATTATTTTATTTTACTGTTATGGAACGGATGTCTAATTTTGTCACATTGCCATAGAACATGAGGATATTACCATATGTTTCTTTTTATCATAAAAGTGTAGGCAGATATTTAAGTATACTTAAATGAACTAATTTATCTAAAAGCTACTGGTATCCTTCTCTTTTTTATCATGCTTATTTTCATTCAGTTCATACTTTCACCCATTGGCTTGTGAAAATATTATTTCCAGTAATGGATTATTTAGATATCTTTTTCAGTTTCAAATACTCATAACAGTCTTTAAAAGGTAAAATTGCTATTTAATGCAAGGAATCACCACTAGTTACTCCTTCTGACCTGCGTTATTAGACCAGGAAAGAATGGAAGTACATGATGCTTAATAAATAATGGACTAGCAACAGATAACTTTGGTCTGGACATGAAATATATCGATGGTTGAAAGAAAACAAAATGTCACATAGCAGCAGGAGAGATGAAGCTATGCTACTTATTAATGATTTTGCAAATGAAAGGACTCTATGTTATGATTACTAGAAAGCAAGTTTGTAAATGTTAGTAAACATAACTAATTTTCTGTCATAATTGGTTACTAATAGCTGCAACTCTCTTATGCTTCTTGTCCAGATTCTTCAAAAATTAAACATTGTTACAGTTAAGTATGTATTAAGTCTTCAAAATAAAACCTACGGAAGCAGCCATTTTCATGGCAAAAATCTTATTAGATAATTATTCACTGTCAGCTTTGCCTCAGGATGGAAAACTAACAAACTAGTTGCTAATTACTTAAAATGGTTGACTCCTTGGGAAACAGAGTTTCAATAATGCATGACTTAAACACCACACTGTGCTGTTTATCCTTTACAAAAGGTATCTGTTCCTTGCCATTGTGTCTATTCCATGGTTTGGAAAACATCATATAATTCTGTACCTAATAGAAGGCACTGCTGGTAACAGGAAGCTTGTTCAAGATAAATTACGTATGAAAGAGGGGGCAGAGAGAAGGAATAGATAGGCTCCACATTTATTGAAAAGAATAACCTATTGCTCTAGAAATTTGCTTCTTGATACTACTTTCTTTTCATATTGCTGCCCTGTTGTTATATGAGTTGTCATTGTGAAGAAGATAATTATTTAACTAGGAAAGGCCTTGTAACCACAAAATCATTGTGATTTTACCAACTTACAGGCTTTATAAGATTCTCTCTTGCAGAAAAAAACCCTATGCAAATGGAGGGGAAAAAAGGCTATTTTTTATTTTTGAAGCTCAAACCAACTATTTCTGCAAAGGCCCATAGCCACTTCACTTTGAGATTATTTTTCAGATGAGGAATAAATGCAATTGATCAAGAATAATTGTATTTGTTAAGTGACTTTTATTTTCAACAATTAAAAAAAAGAAAACAAACCACCTGCCAAACAGTTATTTTTTAAAGCTTGTAAGGCATTAGGCCTTTCCACTAAAGCACAGAATAAGTACAATGTAACTTTTAAGATCAGCTGCAGTGAATATAAAATATTCATGTTAAATAGATGATGAAAGAGTAGCAGAACAAAACTCTTTTTAATACAAATAATTGGTGAAGTAATTTTAAATAGTGAATGAAGTCATTTCACATTTGTGAACAAATATAAAACCTGACTTCTCAAATAAGCTAAAGACAATGAAAAACTGACTTTTTTCTAATTGTGTATGGATAAATTGAAGCTTACACTATACTAACAGCCGACACACTCAAGCTTATAGAATGAATTTTTCAGAGAGCTCTATCCACCATGAGGACTTTAAAAAAGTTTTTTGCAAATGTTACATGACAGTTTAGATAAACTTTCATTTTGGAAAAGTCTCATGCTTAACATTCTCTTTCTTTACTCCATGTCTTCTTAATGAGATAAAGTAGATAACCATTTGTTGTGATTCGCTGGTATTATGTTTTGTTAAGAAATAGTTCTGATTTAATTAACTTTTTCAAGGCACATGAAAATAGAAAAAGTAATTATTTCCCTAAATATTATACATTCTTCTTAAATGAAGCATTACTTCCCAAAACAAAACTAGGTTAAAAAAACCAGTGTTCATTATATCTGTGTTTAATTATAGAGAGTATGAATGGATTTCCAAACACACTCCACATCACACATGAGCTTCCAGATGCATTCCACATTTTTCTGCCAATACAAAAAATGTAACATTTACAAAGCTTCCAAGCCAGTTAATCTTTCTTATGAAAGTAGGTAGTGAAATGTTCTGTAAAATAATTGCCGGTAAAAATTGATCACTTTCAGAGTCTTTCTGTGAGCTCCACTATCTTCTCAAGAATTCCTGGACTCAGCCTAATGCATGAAGGGCTAAATAATATCTTAGCCACAGTACAGGTTTTAGGAGTTTTTCCTATCTATGAACTTTTCACTTGCAGTTGGTCCTGAGTGTGATCCTTACTTAGCTTTCTCACCATTTGGTAGTGACAACTTTTGCATTACAACATTACATGCTGGTCACCTCTCTTTTGCCATATTTCTCTTAGGAAATGCAAACTAAATAATGTACTGAGCTTTCAAAACAAAATACTATGCATTGTCTCTCAGCGTTCTAGGACAGAGCATTGTTTGTGCTACCTTTGACACAGGTTCCCCTGAGTTAAAATTCTAGCTTACTACAGCTGGAGGGTTTATAATGTTGTGCTTTTATCTGCCACCAAAGCATGTGTCCTGTACAGATGGAGGTACACTCCTCATGATTTGGCTGTATGGTTAGCCAGAATAGAAAGAAGGGCATTTTGTGGTTTTTATCCAAATAATCAGAGGAATGAATGCAAAGGTCTTGTCAAGGTTATCATTCATTAGTATGAATAGCAAGCAGTAAAATCTTAAAAGAAACAAGTAAAAAACCAACAGAAAATCCCAAACCCTAAATGTAGACATTTAGTCTTACAACTATATTGCACCCCACACTTTGAACCAATTTATTGTAATGCCAATAGGGATTGAAGTTAGTTGAGTGAAACATAAGGTATTCCACTTTAAATATGACAAGGAAAAAAACACATTAGCCGAATTAATTCACCTCTTAATGATTGAATGAGTGGCAAATTATTAAGAACTTGGTACAGCCAAGACCCAGTAGACACTGAAACAGCTGTTAGAGTCTTATAGGAGTGCCCTCACACATTGTCAAGACCATTTCTGTGGTGGCCCCTCACACTGTAACACAAATTTAGATCAGCTCTGCAGAGGAAATTAATCTTTTGCTAGACTGGTGCTAAGTGGGACCAATGAGTCCTGTGGTTTGTACAAAATAAGAACTATTTTGTAGTTCTATCTCCTCATTTCAAAATGTGTGCAGAAAATGGCAAAGACAACACAACACATGGCCCTGCTTTGCTCATTGTCATATGCCTTACTCAGAAAAAGACCTAAATTTGGGTCCTGTGAGAGTGGAATTCAGGGTGGAGATTGCCGAAGCTTAGTGTGCAGGCTTTTCACTATTTAATGCTCTCTGCCATGGCCATTGGCTCAGTCATTCTGGGATGGAGGTTGAGCCCAACTGAGGGGAAAAGGGGTGGCGTTGTGTAACAACAGTTTTCTTTTTCAATCAGGAAGTACATGGGTTTGGGAAAGAGAAATCTGGAAATTCACTGGATTTGCATTCTAGCCAATAATCTTGTTTCATTTTCCAGAAGGAGGATTTTCTCTTAACAAAAAAACTTGGTCTGTGTCAATTGCCTAATATCTAAAGCACAAAGATGGTCAAACAGCAGCATCCTCCAAAAAAGAAGCAATGATACATCTAACTTAGTTCTTCTGCTATGTCTCCTTTAGTATGTACATTCAAAGTTTTTTCCTAAATAAAAAGTATACTTATTCATTACACAATTAATTATTTTCCTTTTTCTAATTATATGAGAACATAAATCCTAAACTTTAAACTCAACATCTCATTTTTAATAGCAGCACCAGAATATGTAAAGCTCATACACTCTAACCCTAGGGGAAGAATATACTGCTAATGTCATTGAATGCATCTATCCTTACACAGAAACTGCTCTATTTTTAAATCATATTTCCATTTTAGAATCAGAGTAAGAAATTTGGTGTCTCCTGCGCAATTTTCTGGAGTTCAATTTAAATTTAAAATACAAACAGGAACATTGTATATCTAAGTGTATTGAGGTAACTTTGAATTTTCTCTCTGTCCTGTGTGCAGAATGCTGTTTGAAGACAAACTTAGAGAAAACTCTTCAGATTTTTCTACACCATGTAAGTTATGGTGGTGTTTTTTTGGTCTCAGAAAATTTGGATCAGCCAATATTTAGAAATATAAGATAGGCATTACATGGTGTTACTAAGATTCTCTACTAACACTTCCATCATCCAGTGCAATACTTGAAGACCATGTTGTTATAAATAGACATTTCTTCACAAAGGAAAAAAGATTAGTGCAAGTGAGGAACTGTAAAATGTTTGTTTAATTCCCTTGTCTATAACCAGTTTGTGATTATTAGTATATGTCCTAGTTTCAGCTGGGATTGAGTGTATTTTCTCCCTTGTAGTTGCATCTTGGATACAAGAAGCGAAGAGCATATAGAAATCTTAGGGCTATGAAATAATATTTATCCAACAGATTTAGCTTAAGGAGATCATGCAAAATACTCACTTCCATGGAATCATCTTCTATTCTAACTTTTTGGGATTCTTATGAGTAGATAGAATATTAAGGTTGTGTATGAACAGGTACTGCCTAGCAAACAGTTTCAGCATTGATCTAAATAGACTGAATGGGACACAAAATTCTCATGGGCTTACAAAATTATCCTTATGCTACCATTCACTCTGCATTTCATGGCTGTGGTAAGCACACTTTTGGAATTTCAGTGTGGCAGAGGTGGACCATATGAAATTGATTCACACTTGAAAGTTCAGTGAATAGTTCTGGGGAAATTACATACTTTATTACACTTAAGCATAGAGAGATGAGCAATAATGGAATGTTAATGTGCAGCAGCCATAGGGTACTGATTATTGACATAAATAGTAGTTCAAGAAAATGGCTATTTTTTTTTTTTTTATGCCTGAGCAACAATAGATGTAATAAGTTTAGCCATCTCTTGATAGGAAAAGAAT
Organism: Orthonyx spaldingii; assembly: GCA_013397795.1. NCBI lineage: Eukaryota > Metazoa > Chordata > Aves > Passeriformes > Orthonychidae > Orthonyx > Orthonyx spaldingii. Next base: position 143,884 of record VZTJ01005053.1, read on the forward strand.
GTAACAGCGGAGCATTAAAAAGAAGAAAAAGGTACAGGTACATATATTAGAAGTACAGAAAGGATCTACTTAGAATATGGATAAATGAAGTATAGCTCTTGTCCATAAGGGAGATGTGAGCTACAAATGAAGTGATAGAATTAATATGAGTTGTCTTTGTTTATTTCAAAATATTCACGACTTAGAGCTATATTAGGAAATGTTTTGTGCTTAATTAGGTCTGATATAATGTGCATTTTGTTTAATCTCAGTTCATTTTATAGATGGCATTCTCAAGGCAACTATCAATGACCTCTGAAATCTATAGCACTAAAATTACTAAGTGCACTCACCTTTTTACTTGACTTACCAAATGACACCAAATTTGATACATAAAACAGATATAAAAATATGTTGATAAAATTAGAATCTGTTACTTGATATTTTAAGGATGGAATTAAAGAGATTGTAGGATTTAGACACAAAAATCCAAACTGAGAAATACATCTAAACTGTTTTAATCTCCTAGGGAACCTCCACAGAACTTAATTCTTTTGTCATGCTATTTGTGAGAAAAGGGGTGGGATTCTTCTCCATCCCGAGAACACTATGGCAAACAGAATTAATTTATCATGACCTTAACATCAGTTATGCAACTGTCATCTTTTTGGCAGCATGTGTTTGACTCCCCTTTCCTAGGTGCTGCTCTCATTGTGCCCAGATTCTGGGTGTAGTGGCTGTAGACACCTTAGTGTTCTTAAACACAAAAAAAAGGAGAAATGGAACTGAGTCAGTGAAAAACTCAAGAAAGTTTGGAAATGTGTTTTTTGCTCCTGAAAATATACTGATAAAAAATGATCAAATATCCTCATGGGATAGTGTTGTATACTCATTTTAAGTCATATGTCATTCCTGAAGCTTGTTAATTATTGCAGCATTGGACCATTTTAGCAAATGTGAACAGAAGATCCAATCCTCAAGTACTGAAAATCATAGCTTTACAGAAGTCAATAAATAAATATGTATTTTCCCCAATAGTTTGGTTATCATCTTTCCCCTTCTGTAATTCTGTTAACTTCTTTCTTTTAGTTCAGGAGTCATATTTCTTTCTCTCCTGACAAAACTTTACACTGTGAATGCCCTGGATTTTTTTCTCCTTCCTTTCACATAGCACAAGCCAGCTTGTGTAGTTCTCCAGAGACTGCTGCAAAATTGTGTTTACAGACAGGACACCATTTTTGACTAAGTGATATCTCACATAGCCACATGATTTCAAATTTTCTTTGCTTTGTAGGAAAACAAGTCAACATTTTTCAAGCACCTAGAATCCACTTTTCTTAAATACTTTGATATGTCTCTAGTTTTAAAAATAATATAACATTACACAGATATAATATAGATACAATTTTAACACTTTAATACATAAAAACAATAAGATCATTAAAAAATACATGGAATAAATATAAAACATTTTAATTGTTAATAATATTAAATAAAAATTACAGAAGGGGAAGTTTAGGAGATACACACATTAGGAAAAATTAATGTCTACAGTAATTAAGTAATGAAAGACAAGTTGGGAGCTTCAAAAATTTAAGGAACTATGCATTGAAAAATGGTTTAAATATTTCATTGTCTCACAGACTTAACTTGAAGTCAGATACTATATAATGAATAGAACAGTCATTATCTAAAAGTCTTTCTGAAAACAGTTGTCATAGTGGATAATCACATCGTTTGGGACTGCAATACACATGAGCATTTTGGCATTACATAGGAGAGATCTCCTAAAAGGAAGCCCTTATATATGTTACCATTTTTGTTAGTTCAAAATACTCTTTAGTCCGGATTTCCTTCTTTAGGACTGAGCTATTTCAGTTAGGCAAACAATTGAAATTTTTCCATGATAATGCCAGATGCTTTTGCATCTTACAATGAACTTGTCTTCTCAGAAGTGGTAATCAAAAACCCAATTTAGAGGTGCTACTTCTGATGGACTGGTTTTAACTCATTTTGCATTGTGTTAAAAAGAGGATTAGGGGAATTTTTCCTTCTTATTAGTTTCCCAAACCTGTGGGGTTTTTTAATTAACTTTATTGATCATACAATGCATAGAAGGAACATTTTTTTTTTATTATTTTTTTTTTTATTATTATTTTTAAGGCAACATTTAAACCAAAAAGTAGATGGGTCTTTTGTCTATGTTACTTGAAAGCTAATGTTTTTTGCAAGCAGTATGGGCTAGCTTGCATCAGGGATATCGACACCATTTCACAACTAGATTACAGGTTTGTTACAAAGTTCAACTTCTGTTCATCAGAAGCAGACAAGGAGTTAAGCAGTGTACCTCAGCAAATGTGCACCTTTAAAATGTAGTTCCTTTATTGGTAACAGCAGAATTAAGTTGCCAAAATTGCACATTACAGGTGCAGTGCACTTGCTGAAAGTATTGGGACGAATTCCCATCAAAGGCTAAGTCTCTGGATGTTCATGGTAAATGCTGTGTGTGCTCTGGTGCTTAAGGAACTCTATTAAAAATTCATGAATAGGTGATATTAGTTCATTCCACATCCAAAAGTTTACAGAGTCTCCAGAAGACCCAGACAAATAGTTTTTCTGCTTTCGCTGTAGACACTTTCTGATCTCATGCCGTAAAATAAAGCTTTTTAGAGGCAGAGGGAAAAGCCTCCAATTTAAATGCAACAAGCTTTTGCTTGCTTGAGGCAATCAGAATGTATTAGAGGGGATACTTTTTCCTTTTACAATGGTCTGTTTTTGCACAAATTGACCCACATAAGAAAATCTAAAATTGTCGCTAGGTTTACTGTGACACTGTCTATTTTCAGGTTAAGAAGGAAATCAGACTCACTCCCATATTTTATCCAGAAAAAAGGTAGAACACAACTGGCTTTTAGATGGCTTCCGCATGTGTGGGAGGAGGTAGGATGGGATTGAGCTGCAGGCTGTGACGCGCCTGCAGCGTGCCATGGCTGCACAGGAGAGACTTGTCTCTGCCTGAAACCCTATACCACGGCAAGCCCTACTGAAGGGACCTGCTGGAGGAGTGGACAGAGCATGCTCACTTCATGCAAGTGCACTATGAAGCATGGCAATGTGTGATAGGTCGTTTTGTATAATGCTTGTTTTGTAAAAGGGTATAAAAAGAGTTTGCCATTTGTATTAAAGGTTTCAGTTTCTCTGCCAGGCTAGGACTGTGCCTCAGTTGTCACACTTGTGTTCTGCAGGTAGCTTTTATCATGAGGGGACTCAGGGTATAGTGGTTATCTCATGTTTTCATGCAAATTTGGAGACTGCTGTCACAGGAAGAAATAAGCTCAAGCAAGCAGAGTTTTTCCACTGGAAATTACAGGCTTATGTTGTGTATAGTCAGGAAGCAGAACTTAAGTGTAAGAATTTCCTCTGGGTAAGTAATCACTAGGTAAAATGAATGTCCCTTGCTTGGATTCCTAAACTTTGAGTGATCAGAAATTTTTTCCACTTACTCGTAGGAGAAGGTAGTTAGATGACATGTTTTGTCCAGTCTCTGCTTAAATACAAAAGCTGATGTGTCCCTCCTTTTCTCTGTCCCTTAAGCCAGTGGAAAGGGAGGGACCAGTGGAAAGGGAGGGAGGGACCAGTGGAACGGGAGGGAGGAAGGCAGGCAGGAAGGCAGGCAGGAAGATACTGCAGGTTTGGCAAGGTTTCAAGGAAGCCCTCAGAAAAATACAGTATTACACTTCCTGATATGTAGTTTACTCATCTGGCCAGACTGTTCATCCGTCTTTCTGTAGCTTAACCTTTGCTGCACAACCACACAAGAGAATTTCAGCCATGTTCAGTTTCACAGTAAAAGGAGACAACTAAAGGAAGTTCATTTTTACATTAAAAATTTTGGATAAATTTCTTGGTATTCAGACAGCTCCAGGCCAACGTCCATGAACAAAAAAAAGTCCAGCTTCTTGCAACCCACTGACTTTTGTGTTTTCTTTCACATAATATGAGTCCATAAGGGGCCTGCTGGGAAGAAATAACAAGTGGCTAATGAGATAACATAAACATGGCAAAATATCACTCCAAGGACTTTCTTTTTGATGGTATAATTGATTTGATGCATTTCTTATTGTAAAAGTTATCCAAGATCTGTAATACATGCCTCTAGTACAATAGTTTGTTTTAGAGGCTTGAATATTATTCATAGAAATGAATTCTCCAAAACAAGTCTTACGTCAGAAACATTCCAGCAGAAGTGACATTTGTGCAGAGAAACTTGAATTTTTCTTGTTCTGAGACCTGACTCCCAAAAGTTTCTGCTTGCCAAAGTGATAATAGCACCTGTTCAAAGTGCTTTTGACTGAGTGCCAGGTATTTTGATATGCCTGCAGCTAACACATCGCTGCGTGACAAATTATTTCCGCTAACCCCTTTGGAGCAGTCCGTCAGCTTGTCTGTTAAGCTCTTAGGTACTGGGAGGTCTCTTGAAGGTCTGAAGTGTAAGACATCATCCACAAAGATATCTGTGGACAATTACTGGATATTTTTGCACTTGTTAACATTCCCTGTTAAGGGCTTCTGTTTGGAAATGGAGGAATTCTCCCATTTATGAAGTAGAAACATCATTTATTGTTCTTAAGTTAGCATGTAATCACTGTTTCTCATTCACTGCTACAGCTATGATAAGTGCTACCAAGAAGCATTTGAGCTTCTTGCTTCAATTACTAGACTGCATTATGTAGCACCTGTCCCGTGAAGGATGATGCTTAGAAGAAAAAAAAAATAAAAAAAAAATAGCAGCACAAAAACCCTCCTAACAAAACTCCTTTTGCAACTGAAAGATTTAAGTATAGCTTTTTGTTCTGAAAGAAATATTGTAAGATTCATTCTTATCATAGAAAATAACTTTTCATCTCCTGACATTATAAATTATTATGAATTAATGGTTCCCTTAATCATTCTTGTTGAAAAATAAATGCCCAACATAATCCATATATTATTTTCTGGAGGTGATCTACATTCTGGTGTTTCCCTCTAGGGAGTGTTGGAAAATATTTGAGGGAATCAAGATCAAAATATCATGAAGTAGCATTTTAATCCTGTAATTTCATATTTAATAGTGAGTACCATCAGTTTGATGAAAGACACCAGTGCTTGGATTTTTTATGGTCTTGGTTGTCTTAGGGAGGGTTTTCTGGTGGTTTGGGTGGGGTTTGTTTGGCTTTGGTCATTGGCTTTTTGTTGTTCTGTTTGTTTGTTTATTTGGTAGGGTTTTTTGGTTTGGTTTGGTTTTTGATAACCAAAATTGCAGAGTCCATTTTCTTCCTTTCTTTTCCTATCAACAGACATCAAAATACTTTTGCTTTGTAGAAAGTAGAGCATGAACATCTAGGGCTAGGAAGTTGAAACATGTAGGGCTTTCCACGTGTAGATAGCTCACAATTATTTACATTTACATTCCAATTTGTGCAAGAATATTCTTACACCAAATCTATCACTGTAATAACTCTTCAGCTTTCAAGTGTGCAATTGGATAAGAGTGCTGTCACTTTTCAAATGAAATTTTTTTACATTTCATTCTGTTACAGAGAGGAGTAGGAATAGCAGGAATATAAAATTTGTTACTGTTTAAGAAGCAGGGTCATAAAGGGAAGTTTTGAGTTTCATATCAATGTGGAGAGATTTGTTGTCATACCCAATTCCTACATGAGTTTTAGACCCTCTGAAAACAATACTAAACCCTTGTAGACTCTGCAGATGAGATTCATATTGGAGTTAGCTGAGCATCAGAGATTGCTAGACTCCAGTGAATGATAAGGTATATTTATGTTGTAACTGTATATTCCTACCCAAGAAGGAGAAGAAATTGCAGGAAATTGAAAGACAAGAAAATTGAATTGTAGGAAAATGAGAAGGAATTGGACAAACATTTTGTGCCATGTGTGTCCTAAGCACCCAGCCACAGTAGAACATATTATTCAAAGATGTTGCAAGCTTCATTCTATTTCTTCTAGTCCAAGGAGAGGTAAAAAGTATTCTAAATCTCAATTGGAAACCTGTTTTCTGAAGACTGCTGTTCACATTTGCTAGCATAAGCATTTTGCATAGATTGTATTCTTAAGCACAGGTTTTTATCAAAACCAATTTTGGGCTATTTTTCAGAATAAACATAGTTTCTTCTATGACATGTACGTTTGCAAGAGTTACATGAACTGAAACAAATTGTTGGGCCTTATGTACCCACATAACAGATTTCCCTACAGCACAAATTACTTGAAAGCATCACACCTGGCTTTCCCTTTTTACATGGTTGCCATATTGAAGATAGACAAATTTGCAGATGCTTTCCTTATCTTCATGAAACTCAGTAGACTATGCACAAACTACGGGAAAAATAATCTTTAACCTTACAGTGAAAGCTGGTGTCAGCACTTCTGTTGCTTTAGCACAGTGTATGTTTGTTCTCTAAGATTAAATCCTGGTTTATATTTATTCTTATAAATAGTGTCCCCTGGGAACTGAGGACCAACAAGATCCTCCTTGTTATCTAATCCAGGTACAAGGATGATCCTTTTCTGATCCTGATTTCTAATGCAAATCCATAGTAGCAGATTCTGGAAATCTCCACAAAGACAGTGGAAAAAGAATAAAATTAATAAATAAATAAACCTCCAGTGTTCATTTTCTTTCTCTTTGAGGATAAAAACAAAAGAACAAATAAGTACAGAACAGATGTTTGCCACACTACTTAATATGCTACAAGAAGGCACACTGATGTTTCAGTAATTGCAGACAGAGCTGAACCTGAATGGAACAAAGCAGATATTCAGCAGAAATGTGCAGCTCCCACAGAAATAAACTTGTGGCATAGAAATATTAGACAAAGTTGGTTTGAAAACCACATTGTAATTATTAAAATCATTTTAAACAATGTGTTCATGATCCAGAACTTTTGTAAGTCTCAAGTTTTGTACTCTCAGGACCATAGTTATATTTACTCATAAATATAATGTAAAAGCTTCTCACAGACTGATCCAGATACAGTCTTTTACCATGCAGTATATCTGTATGATAATTTGCAAGAATGTATCAGGTGCTAACTTGAGCCAGTTGGGAAAAGGCAGCCTTTTCTTTATTGAAGCTAGTAGATAATCAAGTTATTCATCTTATCCATAGTGTCCTTTCTTGCCTTTAGGTCTCAAGAAAATGTAAATCAAAAGCTTTTTGAGTTATGGTTCCTGATGATTCACAAGATAATCTTGCAAACACAGCAAGGAAATATACGATTTGCAAATTGCTTAAATGACATCTTTGCTATTACCTTAAATTATTGTTGCAGTAAATCCTGTTTTACAATATTTCAGCTTGATAATATTTTAAAACTCTACCTTTATCAAGATAAATACTCTACTTCTTATTTGCTTACTTAATTTTTTTAACTTTATGCTTACTTAAGGACTGAATATTTTATCTCAAAATCACCTAAGGTTCATTTCTTGGTGCCAGCTTCTATGTGTATTTAAACTAATTCTAAATCCTTAGCTAATGCCAAATTTTATCCATAATTACACTGGGATTTGCCTGAAAATTAACATTTTCAAATTGCTAAAGATTTCAGGTTCAGAATAATTTTGGATTAAGCATAATGTTTGCCTAGGTTTCTTAAGAGTATTACATTCCCTTCCAATTCCTAAAAGCAAATAACAATTTATTAACTGTTTCAACCCTTGGACATATATTGTGAAGTAACACCTTCTGGTTTGTATGGAAAATACTGAAGAGATACAGTTAATAGTACCAGTGTTATATTTAGCTTGGCAGAAAGGCAGTCTAAATTTATGAAGATATAGCTCCATTTTCTATATTAAATGTAAGATACCTGTAAGGAATTGAGGTTATAAAAAGCTAAAACTGACCTTAGGCACCTCTGGATCTGCCTAAATTATAGTAACTTTAAAAAAGCTTGCTTACTGAGGCAGTTGCTTTCAAATAATTGTTACTTGTTGGTGGTGGCATTGTTTTTTGTTTTTTGTCTAGACAATCATCAGGAAATGAAGTGGCCGTGAGAGTTCTTGTAAGACCAGAATGTGCTTTCAATGGATAGATGTCTTTCAAATACAGGATTTTTATTATTCTTAGGGTTTTATATATTAGTATATTTATTCTTAGTAATTTATATATTTGGTATGTGTAATATATATATTTAGTGGTATATTTAATATGTCACTATGCATTTTAACTTTTATTATATTTCTGCTTTTTATTATAATTTACATAAGAATCATACCTCATGGATTATTCATCCCACAAGAAAAGGCTTACTACTCAGCAATTGCCTACATGTCTGGAGACACCACTTTATACTATTCTTTATGTCCCCTGAATTAAAAAGTCTTCTGCAGAGATATATAAATATAAAATAAGTTATTATTTAAAAACAAAATTGCAAAATAATTTAAAATTGTTGGTATTATTACGTCAGTTGCTAGAGTTTGGGTTTTTTTTGTGTACGTGTAGAATTAATATCAGAATGATGCTTTTTTAAAGCAATTAACCATTTAATCAGTAATTTGGGAAGATAAAGCCCTTAGAGTTTGCAATATTTATGAGCTATACATGTGCTTTGAAATTACAAACCCTATATTATCATTATTGGTTAAAGAACTCCATATATAACAACTTCTAATGGAACCCCAATCCAGCCATATAACTCACATACTGGATTAAGATGGCCCCTCAGCACTCTAGGCATAAGATACAGATTTCTTAAGTTAGTGAGTTATTTTCCAGAAGAAAATCAGAAAAAAAAAAAAAAAAAAGATTAAGGTAGAATAAAAGCTCACATAAGAAAATGAAACTGTGAAAGATTAGCTGTGTCTCCCTTTATAAATTTCATTTTGTTTTTTAATGTGGCAAAAGGACAATAAATAAAACTTAAAATAATATGAGGAAAAATCCCCTGAAACAGTTTCTAGCAATATCTTGTGAAATAGACGCATTTCAATGAATTTTTTGTTCAAGACAAGAAAAAAAAAAAGTTTTGTATGCTTTGTTTTGTGTCAAGAGTTCCAAGAATGTTTTATACTAACACAAATTCTAATGACAAATATTTTGCAGTTGAAAAACTCTCTGATATCCAATTTTGAAAAATAATGTGCTGCTATAGAAATTTTCCTTTGCATGGGCAAAGTGACCCTCTTTTTTAGCAAATTAGAAATGCATTGACTGAAATTCAGGACTTTCTGGACTCCTCAACAGGTCATACAGGGAAGGTGCTATCCTCAAACAGCCCTTTTCCATGAAGCCAGATTTGTGTGGGCAGGGAAAAGGGCACATGATTTTACCCTAGGAGTTAAGTAACATGACTCTTTCTGTCAGTGTTTTAATACTGAAAGAGATCAGTTTCAACGGCCTTTAATTAATCAGAAATACAGTTATGGAAGGGCATGAAATGTATTGAAGCTGATGGTTGTAGAAGAACAGACTTGAAATCCCAGATTGTGAGCACCATTCCATCCAGTAACTAGGTGGCAGAAAGGTATTTTAATGAAAGCAAGATAAGGGATTTCTAAGGTCCTATCCATTATGATCCTTCTCTCTCCCAAGTGTTCAAAGTATCATACTTATTTTACTGAACCTATTTGTTCTTCCTGTTCTCTTCTGAATTTTCTGTATTTAACACAGCATAAGGCTGATCTTTCTCTTAAAATTTTAAATGTAATTAAAATCTGTGGAGGAAGATTGTTCTCTGAGGGTCTCCCATGTGAAAAGAAAAGGTTAAAGGGTCATGGCTAGACATTGCCAACTAATTTAAAGAAGTGAAATTGCTGAAAAGGTCAGGAAAATTCCTTCAACTGAGCCACTGATGTAAATATTTGGAATGTGACAATGTCTAGGTGACATTTCTAACCATAGCTGTAATGGTCACTAGTACCAGTTTTATCCTTTTGATTATATCTATGTGAATATTCCAAGTGAGATCTGTGTTCTGATATCCTCACTAGTTAGCATTATATCTGCAATTTTGTATGAAATTCATGTCTGACAAGGAGGGCTCTTTGAGACTCTGTACTGTATTACCAATGAAACTGGAACAATTTAAAGAGGGGAAGTCTATCCTACACAGTTTCAGCACAAAGATGCATTTCTAGAAAGCAGGAACCTGTGGGAGGAGATGAAGTTTTCCACTTTCCCTTTCTGTTTCACTTCTGCTTCCCTTTTCCCTTCCCCTTCTTCCTTCTTCCTTCTTCATTCTTCCTTCTTCCTTTTCTTCATCTTATCTTTCCTCACTATTTCATGGTTTTCTGGTCTAGAGATTTGCTGAAGCACTAATTTGGTTTACTGTTTGGCAGCTGTTCTCTATGTGTGATGACTAAAATATTCTCTGTGTATTTTAGCTCTCTGTTATAAAGCTATAAGTCTTGGTTAAATTAGATTTTACAAAGTGTGTGAGATAGTGTTTGAAATTCTGGAGATGAAGGCACCCTAGATATGCCAAAAGCCGTAACTATCACCACTTAGCTCTTTCTGAAATCTTCGGACGACCACATTCATAGAGGGATGTTTGTGAACTTATGCATCACTGTTCATAATTTCACTGTTGGTGACTTTGTATTAATAAGATTTCCGTGGATACAGATGTCACGCCATTTATTCTGGATTTAGACTACATGTCCGTAAACTCACAGTTACCACAGCAGCTTAGCATCCATTCTTGTTTGTATCACGTTATAAATGGCAAGTTTTGTTGAACTGAGCAGAGACAGAAAACTGATGAAAACCTTACAGCCTATGAATTATATTCACCCATAAGATTTTTCTACTGGGAATACACTGATTTTTTCAGTCATCCCTGAATTCTTCTGTCCTTGGCTACTTTGGTTTCCAAGATCTTTCCTGTGGTCTGAGTAGTCAGTTTTTAAACATGCCTGCTCTTAATGGACAGAATTTAAGAATTCATATTATCCTGACTACATTTCAGTGATGCCCATGTTGTGACGTTCAGGGAGGATCCTTGAGGGCTACATGCTATGATTCATCTCATAAAATTCTTCACATCTTGGTTCTTTTTCATATTGTGTTCACTGTGAAATAGAAGCAAAACCAATACTTGAAACTTCCCCTGGTGAAGAAATACTGTAATCTGGGAAAAAACAATTAATCATGTCTTCGTATCTCAGGTAGAAAGGCAAATTTTTGTCAGCCAAGGCAGAGATTTAGATTCACTATTTCTCAGGAAGCAGCAGGGAGGGTTGCTCTTCGGGAGAAGCAGAGCCAAGGGCAACTCCAACACAGGGCAGGGCAGGGCAGAAAATTACCCTAGCAGGTGCAGTTCACTCTCAATGGAACAGGATGATCAGGCCAGGTCCCTCATGGTGGCCAGGGCTGCCCAGGATTCTCATTGAGACCAAGAGGTCAAGTTAGGGAGTTGAATCTGTGAGCCACAATCTGGATCAGCGCAGTATTTCACCAGGTGCTGGCACAACTGCAAGGCTCCTACACAAGGTGGGGGAGTGGAGACATTATTCATAGAGCTTTCTCACAGCTGTAACCCAGGTCCAGGCAGCCTTGTCTTGTCAAAGTTGGCCTTGAGTGCAGGCAGTAAAACCTTATGGTTTCTATGTGTGTGTGTGTGTGTGTGTGTGCATTGAGGGAGGTGCAAGGTCCTTACAATAACTGTTGAACTTACCCCAGCAAGGAATTAATCGCATTGTTGTCACTGTCACTGTGCAACAAATAAAATCTCTTTCAAGGATGACTCACCTCCACAGTTTCTTGAGAATAAAATCAAGTATTTGATGGTCTTCTGAGACTGTACAGAATATTGTAGTGGTATCGTCAGAAGATTTACACAGAAAGGCAGAAGATAATTCTTGAAGTGATCTCGGTATATTTAAGTGATATAGCAATGTCACATTAGGCGTTGACTAGTGAAAAGTACCTACCTGTCCTCACACCACTGTTATTGCCCATCTAGCATCTCTTTATCCCTTTTTCCTTTACATTTCTGCTGTTACTGTCTGTCTTTTGTCTCTCTAAGCATTCTTCTCTCATAGTCCTCTCTGTCCCAGAATCACAGAATCACGGAATGAACTAGGTTGGAAAAGACCTTTGAGATCATCAAGTCCAACTTATGACCTAACACCTCCTCATTAACTAAACCATGGCACTGAGTGCCACATCCAGTCTTTTTATAAACACATCCAGGGATGGTGACTCCATCATCTCCCTGGGCAGACGTTTCCAGTGTCCAATCACTCATTGAGGGAAGAATTTTTTCCTGATGTCCAATCTAAGCTTCCCGTGGAGCAGCTTAAAACTGTGTCCTCTCATTCTGTCAGTTGTTGCCTGGGAGAAGAGATGGACCTGCACCTGGCTACACCCTCCTTTCAGGGAGTTGTAGAGAGTGATAAGGTCTCCCCTGAGCCTCCTTTTTTCCAGGCTAAACACCCCAGCTCCCTCAGCTGTTCTTCACAGGGCTTGTGTTCCAGGCCTTGTTGCCCTCCTCTGGATGCCTTCAAGCATCTCAGCATCCTTCCTAAATTGAGGAGCTCAGAACTGGACACAACACTCAAGGTGTGGTTCATCCAGTGCTGAGTACAGGGGAAGAATGACTTCACTGGTCCTACTGGACACACTCTTTGTGATACAGGACAGGATGTCCTGTTTCTTTGCAATTTCTTTCCTTCAGTCAGTTCTAAATTATAAACTTTAAAGGCATCATTCATACCACCTTCCTTCTTTTACCTTTGGAATGGTTAATATTATCGACTTTGAAGCCTTATAATTGTAATAATTTTCAAGGAGAAAAAATAGAGGTGGAGAATTCAGAGTCCAGAGTCTCCTATTTGCAGATGGAGGCAAACATCTTGGTTCTTTTTCATATTGTGTTCACATCCATAATTTTCCTTATTGGTCTAGGGCAAAGGAAAAAACCCAGACAATCCCTGACTCCCTATTTTTCTTGACCACTTAAATTATTCTTGAGCCCTGATGTCTTAAACTAGAAGCCAAATGCCATCAAAGAGCACGTCAGTTAAAATGTGACTAGCTAACCTTCAATTCAGTTTGGGTTTGCATCAAATCTGCAGTAACAAGAATACATGAGTGTATTCAGAACAATTTATACATATCACTACTATGTCAGGGCTATTAGATTGATACCTCTACTTCCTCCACTCAGGACTAGAATGAACACAGGGCTGGAGTTGTTGAGTAGGAGTGAACTAGAATGACTCAGTCAAAGCAAAGTTGTTAGTTTATATCCTTCATAGCAATGAACTTGTTTGCAGGTATGAAAGAAGTGTTTGGTTTAAAACCTATTTTCTTTACAAAGCATTTATTTGTAAAGGGCTGCTTCTCTCTACTTTGAATCACAGTGATAAGTCTTGCCCCTAGTAACATCACTCACTATACAGTCACCATCTTATATCCATGCCATCCATTAGGTGAAATCCTGCTGGATAAAAGAAATAAAGCTGTTCAAGGAATAGATTTACTGTACACCAAGGCAATGAATTAAGAAGTCTCCAAACTCTCTAGTGTATTCTATATTTCCTGGCCATTTAGCACATCTCTTAGAAAACAAACAAGAAAAATCACTTCCTTCACCCCAACTTGTAAAGGCAAATTGAATCTAAAATAAAAATAGGATTCATAAATTCCTTTAAAAAATGCTGATGCAACATATCTCTTCTGATTTTTTATCTTTTCACTGTGTCGTGGCAAGAGAACACATTCACTGAGAGCAGTATATGGTGTTGTACTTTTCCTGAATTTCTGTGCATGTCAAAAGAAGCACTATGCTAAAATTGTAGAGATGTAGGTTCAGATCCAGGCACTTTGATAGACTTTTTATGTGACCTTGTACAAAGTGACATGGTGATAGATTTGATAAAGTAGTCAGAATTCATTACTAAAGTTAGATTTTTTGTAAGGTTTGGCTTACACTTTTGAGATACAGAACACAGAAAGTGCCATTTTCTTCCTTGGGTGCTGAACTAGTCTGAAAACCAGGCCATACATTTCACAGAGCAAGCCATTAGAGACTATTATTTTTGAGTGCTACCAGCCACAGAGCCTGTTTTTTCAGAAATCTGGCCTTGGCCTTTAGCGCCTATCATTTTGTGTCACAACTTGCCACTCACAAAATGAGCTTCCATTTCATTTTCCATCCCCTTTTTTCTTTTGAGGCCCATGAGAATCTGTTTTCAGCTATTGTTGAGTAAAGTTGCACCTAGTACAATTCTCTCAGTTGTTGCCATTAGAAGCATCTTTAGTATAAATAATCAAGAAATTAGAAATCTATGATTCTAAATGAAATTGCATATATAAGCAACTATCAAATACCCAAAGAGACTTTGTGAATATATTGAATATATTGAGTGATTTAGTGAATCACTAAATTTAGTTTAACCCAACACAAAAGGCAGGAAATATATGCTTCATTGTCAGAGAAAGCTCGACTTTTAAAATTTATTTAATTTTAAGGAGGTCTGATAGACTCACATTTATATTTTCCTTTAAATTTACATTTAATATTGTAATATTACATCGTTCTCTGTTGCATTTATTTCCATTAAGTGTACTGCCTGTGATTACTCTAGTGAGTGAATTAGCAAGATTGTCCAAAATGTGTTTATGGTTCATTTGATTTTGCAAAATACTCATGTAATGTGAACTCTAAATTAGAAACCATCAGTATTCACATTGCAAACTTTCCTTTAGGATCTACATTTGAAATACTGGATTTTTGGAGAGAAAGAACTATCTTGCACATGAACCTCACACAACAGCTAAGTCAGTAAATTCCACGTTCTGAGCTGACTCTGATGTCGTATGTTAAAGCCCTCGAAGTGAGGAATTTTGCAGAACTGTTCAACCCAGTCTGGTAAATCCCTAGAGTTTTTGTAGTTCTGTTATATACCCTGTTCTTTATCTTCTATGTTACTTTGTTTAATCATGTTTTTATCAGTCCAGCAGCTTATGAAAGAAAATAAAGACTGAACCAACTCCTTGCTTAATTGCATACATATTCATTATATTTACTGACATGTTAATTCATTTGAATGTGAGGGTGTTTTAAGGACTTTAAATACATTAGTATTGAAGTCTAGCACTGGAAATAAGAAATTAGAATAGCCTGTGGCTGGATAATTCATCGCATTAATTTTTCTTTTTTAAATTTTAGAATGCTTTCTTAGTCTGTTGTGCTTTCTTTTCAAGTTCCTCTAAGCAGTTAGTGGTACAGTTGAAAATACAATTCTGACTCAGCTGTATGTGTGTATGTTTTTCAGTTCAATATATGATGGTGAACTCCAGTAGTGAACGTCATAACTGACTTAACTTTGATTTGTTTAATATTAAATACCTAGAAGTAAGTTATGTTGAACATTTCAAATTTTCACAAAAAAGTATTTTCACAAAATATGGAAAAAACTCAAAGAAGAAATTTAGGGATGAGAATAGCTAGCAAAAAAGAGAGTTACTTGCAAAAATACATAAAGAATACGTTACAGAAAGTCTCACAATCAGCTATAGATGTTTTGGAGAAGAGAGTGGATGACTTAATTTTTAGTGCTGCTCCCATGCATCAGATACATAAGTTCTGTATGACTAAATCCATGGCTTACTCATACATTGAGTAACTGATTTTTGAACAGTGAAACTTTATTTTTTTGTTAAGCCTCATATAATACGTCTTGTACAGGTGCACTCTTCATTGGGTGAAAAACTTGCTTGAGAGCTTCTTCAGGGTGCTGATTGCTAGCCAGCTGGGTATGAACCATCAGTGTGCCCAGGCAGTGAAAAAGGTCAAAGGCATTTTCGCCTGTATCAGCAATAATGCAGCCAGCATGACCAGGGAAGTGATTGTATCCCTGTACCCAGCTACGGGGACCCAATTTAATTTTTTTTTTTCCTCCACATTGTTTGATCAGAGGTATGTAGGGGAGGGGCTGCATGCATGTGCCACTTGCAGGAGGCAGGTAGGGGAAGATGGAAGCAATCCCTGTTCCTGGGAACTTCACCTGACAGCCATTTCACATCCCACATGGAATAGGCAATCATTATCTGTGAGGAGAAGGGGACTGCCAAGGACACTGTGTCCTCTGGAGAAGTTCTCTAATCAGCTGGCAAGAAGTCGCCACCAATGGACTGCAGTCTAATGCTTGACCAGCCAATGGTCTTCTGCCGGCAAGCAGACCTTGGGAGGAGACAGATCTTGTGTAATTGCATCACAAGCTGCTTGGGGGATGCTTGGCTGGACGCAGTACTGCTGGGTGCTTGGCTAGACACTTGTCTCTGCATTTGGCTTGACTTGGTTTGCTGACTTCACTTTGCTGACCGACCACTTGAGACCACCGCCGAGCCTCTTGCCTAGATTGTGTCCTGCCCTACCACTTTTTCTCCCTTGCCTTCTCTAGCCCTTGCTTATCCTGACTCTCAGCATTTCTGCCCAACACCCATACCTCCTTCATCCCAGCCTGAGCCACCTGCTCTCCATACTACTTCATGGATCCAGCCTGTCACTGCAATCCCTGCTGCAACCCTGTCCAGGGTTCTGCACCTCCTGCCTGAGTGCCCACTCACCTCGTGTCCGGCCGCCTGTTGCCGCGGGAGCTGTGCCTGTGGAACCGTGCCTCTCCGAGAGCCGCCCAGGCTCCCCTGCCTCAGGCAGCATGCACACACCACGTGCTGGTTGGATGTTGTCAGCACACTCTGAAGTTCTCACTCTCTCTCTCTCCTCTCTCGCTCCCTCCTCCCCTCTATTCTTTTTTTTCCTTTACTTCTGGTCTGTCTTTTCTGTTCTTCTTTACTAAGGCAACACAACTTTTTGTTACCAATAAAC
Source organism: Orthonyx spaldingii (assembly GCA_013397795.1). Lineage (NCBI taxonomy): Eukaryota > Metazoa > Chordata > Aves > Passeriformes > Orthonychidae > Orthonyx > Orthonyx spaldingii. Next base: position 160,703 of record VZTJ01005053.1, read on the forward strand.
AGTTCTCAGATATAATGTATGCCTCGTTTGGCTTAATTCCATCCTAGAACATCTGTTTTAAAAGACCTCTCTGTGGTTCACCACAGTGGAATGCGACGCTGGTGCTGGTGAGGCCACACCTTGAAAATGTCTTCAATTTTGAGACCCTAGCTAAAAAAAAATACATTGAGGTGCTGGAACATGTCTAGAGAAGGGCAACAAAGCTGGTGAAAAGTCTAGAAAATATGTCCTATGAGAAGCAGATAAAGGAGCAGGGGTTGTTTAATCTGACCAAAAGGAGGCTTAAGGGGGGGACCTCATAGCTGCTTACAATTACCTGAAAGGAGGTTGTAATAAAGTGAAGGTCAGGCTTTTCTGCCATGTCTCAAGGGAAAGAACAAGAGAAAATGGCCTGAAGCTGTACCAGGGGAGGTTCAGATTAGATATTAGAAAACAAAAATGTCACTGAAAGAGTGGTTAGGCATTGGAATAAGTTACCCAGAGAGGTGATGGAACCACAGTCTCTGGATGTGTTCAAGCTTCTAGATGTGATGTCTGGATGTGGCACTTGGGTATATGGTTTAGGGGTGATCATGGTAGTACTGGGTTCATCTTCAGGTTTCTGCGAACATTCTGCAAGTAGTTGAGTGTGTGTGTATGTGTGTGTGTGTTCTTTTCTGCTAAACAAAAAGTTTGATAGAAAGTGCCAATGAAATTGCCTGATTTTTTTTCGCTTGGTGTTATAGAAAAAAGTAGTTCTTTTCAAAGAAATCATTTAATTTTTGAGAGTTTGTTTGGTGTTCATTATTATATAAACAAAGAGACTTGAGGAACTGGGGGAACAAACAAGAGATTCCGTTTCTTCCTCTGAGGAGATTTTAACTTCATCAGAGCAAAGATTCCAAATCATGACTATATAGGCGTTTCTGTTCTCAGTTACATCCATTCACATTCTGTTTCACTTTGCATGAATAATTAAATTGTGAACCAGGGAATAAAACCTCACTATCCCTCCTCCTAGCTGAGAGGCCAAATTTCTAGGCTGGAAAACACTTCTTCCCTTTACATACACACAAATATTTATGTATGTTAAGTGACATATGGAGAAAATTGAAAGGTCCAATCTTATTTCAAGGATTTGGGATACTTCCCAGGGAGGAAAGTGAAACTAGAAAAAGTAACTGACCCCTTCTTTAGCACAGCCTATATATATTGGATGGTGATAGAATGACTATTGCTATCGATCAAAGCCTCCTGTGGAGATTGTACACAATGATCCCTTCTCTGGGTTTTTGACTTTTCACTGTTTGATATAAATAATTTTGTAAATTATAAGGATTCATGTAATAAAAAATGCTTAAAAGGCTTTGCTGAATGAGAGATTAGTCTGTGTATACCATGATCCTGTCAACATAGTCCTTCAATTTTTCTCTTGTTCTCTTTTGGGTCTGAACAGAGATGTCTTTCACTTTGCCCAAGGGTCTTGATGTCCATGAGCCAAATTCATTGAAGCTTTTCTTTCTAGCTGCCTTTTTAGATACAATCAATGCCCTAGTTTTAGTAGATGAAGTAGATGCTCATTTTCACTGAGCATTCACTTATTCTTTCATTTATTGACAGACACATTTTATTTGACATTATTGAGTACACTTATTCAGCATTACTGGTATTAGTATAAAATAAATGAACAGGCCAAAGTCCCCTTTCTGCAGACATGTTTTATGTTCTCTAATGAAGTTTATGTTTATCACCTTCATGGGCGATATTAATGCTTTGCAAAATATATTTTGTTTCACAGATGAAAGATGCATCAGTAAAGGTAAAGAGAGTTTTCTCATACAAGTACATTAGAATGCAAATGGAAACAGAGTTGGGAAAATAAAATATCTAGGCTGTGAAATAAATTATGCACTTCATTAAAAAAATGTTTTGTCAAAAAAGATCATTGGAAATAAACTTTATCTTAGGTACTCTATTTGGTGTATTAAGTCTATTGCTGGAAGCATTTTATAAAATATTTTCCACCCCCAGCTACAACCTATGTGTCAGTATACAAGAAGTGCTTTCTGTTCTTCTCTCACAGAAGCTCTGTTCAGGCAGCATGAAAGGGTTTCCAATCCTCATTGAACCTCTTTTGAAATGGAAGCTAGGACTTTGGGCTTTTTTTTTTTTTCTCATTGAAGATGTATAACACTTAAAACACACCTAGCAAATAATAATCTGGTTACAGAAATAAATAGACCCTACTTTAGAATTGTGTCTTTAGGAGATCTATTGCATCTGACACTGGAGTGTCAGATGTTTACTACTGATAAAGAAATAAACATTTTTTGACAACCTGCAAGTGATATGAAGGAAAGTGGAGGCCACAGTATGCTTTAAATAATTCAAAACCAAATTTGTAAAAGCAAAACAAAAGAAAGAAACAAAACAAAAGGGCAGGCTTGATAAGATATATTGCATAAAAATACGTCTGTTTCCTAATACTGCAGTCACTTACTTAAGAGGCACTTATAGTACATTTTAAGCATTTTACTTAAATATGTTGTCAGCTGATTTTTGTTATGATTCTACTACGAAAAAAAGATAATTATGACATTTTTTATATATTTTTCAGAACAGTTTTCAGGAAATAAGAAATTAACTCTTGTATCATGCTAGAGTGTCATACTTGCCTTGTTTGTAAATAAATGTGTCTGTGCAATAACACAATGCAGTCTGGGTGGGGTTTTGGAGTTTGGGTGGGGTTTTGGTTTGGTTTTGTTTTTTTTAATTAGGAAGTTCAAATATGTTTTTCATATGAAAGAAATCTCTATTTTATAATAATTATTTAATTAATTCTACAAAATTCAAGCTAGCAGAGCATTGCAGTACAGAAGATATTAAATAATTCCAAAGAATAAAATAATTACATGCAGCCTGTTCACGGGGTGTATCTTTTACACTTAAAAAAAAGATAGAATTAAGCACCAAAATTTATTTGTTGTTCAGGGTTTTATTTTTATGTTTTATCTGTGTCAAGCAGATTGTTAACCAAGAGTCATTTTCCAGGTGATTTCTGTAGTCTATAAAAGAGGCCATTTTTCCCCTTCAGCTTTGTATTTTCAAAACCCCAGAGTAATCCTTTCCTTCCAAAGAAATATTCCTTTCAAATGACTGATGAATGGAGGCATCCATCAGCTTGTAAGTAATTGACAACTGGACATTTTAACAGAAGCAATGCATAAAGCAGCATTATGGAAGAGCTGAACAATTCAGTAGTTTGTGCCACTAGTGATAATTAGATGTTACAGCTCAGTGGTGTGGTGAATTGTTCAGCTTCGAAAGGTATTTTACCAATACAATCATTCCAGATGCATATCTGTCATGTGTCCAAATAATTGTCTGCACTTGTCCCTCTAGAAAGGAGCAATGGCAGAAATAAACCAGGGAAGAGCAAACAGAATGAACTCAAGAGAGAAGGAATTGTTTGCATTTCAGGTGGATTGCCAGAAAAATAAATTTTTCTAAATCCTATATTCTTGCTACTTGCAGTGCTCTTCTCATAAATGGCAGAAGAGTGGTCTTGCCTATTCTTTCAGTAGAAACACAGCATGATTTTTCTTGAATTGCAGTATGCACTGATCTATAAACTGACTGTATCTCTATGTCTGTTGGATGAAATTTTTCATGTAGTATGTGAAGGAGGAATCATTTTGATTATGAGCTACTTGACTATGTCAGTTAAAAAACTAACTATATTCAGACTATTAGAGCTAACCATACAGCCTCTACCTGATCAAGAACAAATATTCAGATGATTTTCTATCAAATATGCAAATCAATCCTTTGTCATGGATTAATTGAATATTCCCTGGTTTTGACAGTAAGGATTTATGAGTGTAGCAGCAATAATAAAAATACTGATTTCTTATATAAGATTTCTGTGTTTCTGCTGTGAAAAGTGTCATGAAGATTTAGAGGAAACATTGAAATATGTCGCATTACTATAATCCATGTGGTTTTAGAGGGTGTTTAAACACCTAAACCATTTATGTCCCTTACAGGATTTGCAGATTCCACCAAACCTCAATTGCTTCTAGAGCAAAAACCAGTAGGTTCATAGTATAAAACAGTAATGCCAGTTTCTTGGGACCTGGAGCAGTAATAGATTTTGTTTTGGAATGAAGAAAAGATTTTGTAAAAAGCTGTTCAATTTTCTGAGTTATTTAATGTTTTATTATTTATTGTGAAATATAGAAATTGTGAGGTACAGTTCCTTAATGGGTGTGATTCAATAGTTCATTTTGAAAAATAACAGCTTTTTATACATTATTTTAATACCTTTCAGAAATCACTCTCTTTCACTACCATGATTATTCAGGGAGGTTCTTGAACTCATGGTACAAGAATCATAGGATGATTTGGGTTGGAAAGAACCTTTGAAGTTCCAATCCCCCCTTCCATGGACAGGGACATCTTTCACGAGAACAGGCTGTGCAAGGCCCCATCCAGTCTGGCCTTGAATATTTGCAGCTTCTCAGAACAAACTGTTCCAGTGTCTCACCACGCTTATTGTAAAAAAAATTAAATTATTCTTTATATCTGATCTAAATCCACTCTTTTTCATTTTAAAACCATTACCTTTAGACCTGTTATTACAGGGACTGGTAAAAAGGCAGTCCCCATCATTCTTGTAAGGTCCCTTTTTATATTGGAAGGCCACACATCCTTTATATAATCAAAGTTTGAACAACTTTAGTTCTCTCACCCTTTATTCACAAGAGAGTTGCTCTAACCCTCTGACAATTTTCAAAGCCCTCATATGGACCCTCTCTGACACATTCATATTTTTTTGGTGCTAAGAGCCCCAGAGCTGGATGCACTAGTCCGGGTGATGTCTCGCCAGTGCAGAGTAAAGGAGGACAATCATCTCCCTCAATCATCAAGTGGTCACACTTTTTTTGCTTCAATCCAAGAAACCATTGGCTTTCTGGGCTGCAAATGTACTTTGCTGCCTCATGTCCAGTTTTTCATCTGTCAGTATCTCCAAGTCCTTCTCCATAGGGCTGCTCGCAATCCATTCATACTCCAGGCTGTCCTGATGCTGGGGGTTGTCTCAGTCCATGTGCAGGACCTTTCACTTGACCTTGTTCAACTATCAAGTTGTTCACCCACTTCTCAAGTCTGTCAAGGTCCCTCTGCATGTCATCCCTTCCCTCTAGTATATCAACTTCATGTCAGTTTGGTGTAGTCCCTAAACTTGCTGAGAATGCAAATAATCTCACTGTTTATGTAATTAATAAAGACATTGAACATCATTGGCCCCAGTACAGACCCCTGAGGGACACCATATGTCACTGATCTCAATTTGGACATTGAGACATAGACTGCAACACTTTGGATAGGGACATCCCGTCAATTCCTTATCCATCTAACAGTTTTCCATCAAACCCAGACCTGTCCAACATAATGAGAGTTGTGTATGGCATAATTTCAAGTCCAGATAGAGGACATCAGTAGCTCTTTCCTTATTCACCAGCTCCATCATTCTGCATAGAAGGGCACCAGGTTACTCAGGTATGGTTTGCCATGGTGAACCCACGTTAGCTGTTTCTAATCACATCTCTGTCTTTCATGTGCTTTGCGTGGCTTCCAGGCGGGTCTGTTCCATGATGTTATGAGGCATGAATGTGAGGCTGCCTAGTCTGTAGTTTCCATGGTCCCTCTTTATACCCTTTATAATAATGGATGTTGTCTTCTCTTTTCCAGGCACTGGCAATTTGTCTGGTTGCCATGACTTTTCAAATGCAATGGAATGTTCCTCTTCAGTAAAATTTTCTAAATTTCTGATGCTCATTCATGGTGTCAGTATTGGAAACCTAGAGGTAATTAGGTACTGATTCTTCACAGAGAGAAAACCTGTAACTGGAATATGCACTAGTCCTCCAGGTACATGTCCAAGCTTACACGACAGCAGTGGATAGCTGTGCAAATGTTGTACACTGTAGTCCTGTTCTTCATCTGCCTACAAGGCAGCTGAATACTTGCAGGAATGGATGGGTTGTAAAGCTATTTTTGCCATTTTTTGTTGAAATATGGGTAGACAAAGCCAATAGAACTAAGAAGAGCAACTTACACTTGAAATTAAAGTTTCAATGATTCAGAATAATATTTATCCTGTATTTTGTTGATTGAGGTTAAGCAAACAGTCATCTGAATCATATTTTTTTCCTATTTTTTCATTTGGATGAACCATTAGAAAGTGAAGAGGTAAAGAACAGATTTGTTACTACAGTTTTATCTTCTATGCAAAACCTATGGAAGCTAAAAAAAAATATTTTAAAAGCTCAGAAAAGTTTCAGTTTCTCAGAATTCAAAATATGTTGTGAATGCTACTTTTCCATTTTTCAGCATATTCTTGTCTTTAATAGGCCCCTTTGGAATAGCTTAGATCTCCAGGTTAAAAGTTTCATGGAAATGTATGATTTTAGGTTAATTTTTTCTGGAACATCAGTTCAAGGTTCAATTGGACTCTTGAGGAATGACTAAGTATTTCAGTTCACCCAGGTGGGCTTGCTTTTGTGCCTTGTTTTATGTTACAAATAAATTCAGGTGGAACTTGTGAGTCATGAACTTTGTAACAGAAAAGTTACTTGGAAATCTTCTTCCAATAAAAATATTGCCACTTCACACAAAAGTTTTTTGGAATTTAACAGACATGTTTTACATTAAACAGCAACAAAACAATAAACCTCAAAAATATTTTCCTTGCTTTACTGTTGTACTTTTGCATTTTTTTGTTTGACTATATTTATTAGGGCTCAAGATTCAGTACTGACACTCATGTTTGTGTAATTACTAGCTGAGCAAGGGCTCAGTCACAAGGTCAGACAACATTTCTTGCAGAGTTTTTAAATAGTGTTAATAATAGATAAGAAATGTGTTTGGTCCTAATCTTGTATGTCTTTTATTTTTCTTAAAGAACACAGAGACATTAATCTTCTGTCTTTGCAAATATAGATACTTGCAAAGCATACCTGCAAAGATAGCAAGTACTTAGTAGCAAAGGGAAGTGTCCCAACCTCTGAAGTTAAATTTTTGCTTTCAGTCTGAACATTTCTCTTGGGTTAATTTCTTCATTTCTCACATGAGTCACATGGCACTGAAGCATTTCAGACAAAATGTGCAGAAGTGGAACTAAGGACTGTGTATTATTAAATTAATAAATTGTTCAGGTAATAAGAAACCAAATGTCAAAGGCTTTTCTACAGATTAAAGAGCAGGTCTGCCCCTCAATAATAACAACCTAGTTATGAGTAAGGGTCTGATGTAGTATGGAAACACAAAATTATTTCATGCGAACTTTCTTCAATAACTTATGTTCCCTTTTTTGTTATACAGAGTGGGATTCTAATGCAGGAAATCTGATCCATTTAGCTTACATCACTCAAATCCCATACTAGCACACAGTCAGTTTACTCAAGTGATTGATCTCTAGCATTCTGCCACTTGGCCAGTTTCTATGGAACCTATTACTGGGAAAACATCTGTGCTAGCTCTTTTCGTCTGCATCAGCATATGTTGGGCAATGAAGCACAAAATTTGCAAATAGTTTCCTTAATTTTAATACACAATTTTGAACTACATACTGCTTTTATCATCTTTCTTCCCTCTGCCCCACCCCATGTAAGTATTCAGTTGCATTTCATAGCTCAAATTGAGAGGAGGAAAATGAAAAACAAATATTTAACTTTGAGCAATTGTTTTCCATTACTAAGATTGTCTGGAAGAATATATGAATATATAAAGGTGGCTTAAACCTTAGCAGGAAAAATATACTGTATACAGACAGTGTAATTAGTTTCTTGAAGCCTTGCCTCTAGTTTTATACTTGATCAGTTATTTCTTCAATGAAGTAATATTCTGCCTGGTTAGACAAGGTCTTTAAAGCAATTACAAAAGGTTAATTGTACCAAATTAGCATATCTAATATGATACTAGTGCCACAATATGCGGTGAATATCAGTAGTTTTATCCACCATATGTATTTAATTGCCATATCTATTTGTCAAAGTATTTCTGAACATAACATCCAGAATATTTGCAGCTGAATAGTTTAATTTTTTTGTAATCATTATTTTCTTCCAGTAAATTGTGAGTATTCAGTTTCTTTCTATCTTGCATAAACCTTAACACATTTGTTAATTTTATTTCTACAGTGAAACAATATGGGTGATCTGGCTATTACAGCTTTGAATCTCTTGAATATACTTTTTTTTTTAAAACGTAGCTGACCTGCCTATTAATATCAGGGATGGCACTAGATAGGCTCAATGAATTAAATTTCACAATGTTTAAGCGGGAACATTCAAGCATCCTTTAGCATGTGCTTTCTCTTTTGTATTTTTTTAATCTTAATCTGAGAAAAATAGATGATAATTTATTAAAAGATATTGGCACCAGGAAAATCCTAAACTTTTCTTTCTGTTATATTAAGCTGGCCCACTGGTGATATCCTCAGTGATAGCCATGGCTAAAGGGGGAAAGTGTGAGCTAGATGTGAGCAGGAAACAATAGTGAAACAGAAACCAAGGTTTTATTTTGCAGAACTATATTAATCATATGATAATGTTAACTTACCACAAAGGTTTCTGTCTATGATTTTCACCATATTTTGAAGGATGGTGAAAAAGTTAAAAGATAAAATAATTTTGAACACTAAAAACCATTAGCTAGATGCAGGGGAGGGGACAATGACAGGGGGCTTTTCATTAAGTAGGAAAAAAAAAAGCCTTTCAGAATTTGTTTTCACAAATATCTTTGGTGGTATAAGGGAGAAGCCTAGATGAAGTAAGTTCAGATCAAGTAGAACACAACTGAGAAGCAAAGAATGAGAAGTTAATTAAAAAAAATATTAAAGACTGTAGATTAAAAAATGATGTTTGAAATAAGATCAGAGGAGCTACAGAAAACAGTGAAGGCAGGAAAATAAAAGTAATTTTCCTTTAAGTGAATTTTGACTTAACAGATGCTGAAAAGGACAAAATAAGGTTTCAAAGAATTGTTTTCAGAATATAATGAATGATGTAATGAAATCAGAAAAGTATTTTCATAACTTTTGAAAAACACACGTTGTAGCTCATGATAACTGGAGTTGTGTTTATGATATTTGACATGTAGTGTTAACATGAATGCACTGCTGTGAGCAGTGCTTTAAAATGCCTCTATTTTCACTAGGAAAACCAGGGCTAATAAGTCACCAACAACTGTTAATAATGACAGCTGTGATCCAAAGAGTTATTGGACCTTTCTGATAGTTCTTTTGCCTGACTCTGTTCTGAGCAGACTGATAGAGCCATAAGGATGCCTAGATCCTCTTTCATCCATGACTTGTGACTGCTGGAAAGGCACCAACACAAAAACAGTCTCATAGAAATCACAAATTTAAACAAGAGCTTCTACAAATGAGATTTTATAATGGCTTTTCACCTGGGACAAAATGTATTTAGGCCCACTCCGTGTCTTTAGTTATTTAAAATGTAGATTAGATGTTTTAGATCAAGGTAATTATTGTGAAATTCATGTGATTTTTTAACTGTATTTCATAGTAGCAGAGGTACGTGGCAGAAGAGTGAGGGGCAGTGAGAACAAGCTGAAACAAGATACTCATGCTGGATGTGAGAAAAAAATTACACAGTGCAGAAATGTCCCTTTCAGCTTTATCTATCAGAAGTTTTCTTTGCTTAATCTTGCAGATATTTTTAACTAATCTTTCTAAATTTTAAAGTTGTGATTAAAAGGTTATGCTTTAAATCACATTTTCTGAAAAAGTTTAATACTGACTCTTTGAAGCCACTTTATATACAAATAGAATTTGCTTACATGTCTAAAAATAGAAAATTAATGAAATTCAAAAGTACAGATGTATTAATTTCTTTATTTTCATAAAAATATTTTTATATTAATTTGATCATATATTTATTCTGTTTAAATCCATTTAAAATATGTAAACATACCTACACTCTTTTGTGATAAGAGAAGTGGCTGTGTCTAAATTGAGGTTAAAAAGACTGAGCATCCTGTATCTTTTTAAGTTTTAGAATGTTATAACCAAATTGGTGACATATGGATGTGACAAGTTGACCATAGCATGAATGATGACCTACTGAGTGGATGGAAAGGTCTGTGATTTGTTCAAGTGGAAAGAAACAGTTAATATGTGGGAAGGCAGGATTGCAGGGGGTCCTAGACAGGCTGGAAAAGTGGACAAACAGGAACCTTACAAGCTCCACCAAAACTGAATGTAAAGTCTGGTACTTGGGATGAATAAAGCCTTGCTGTGCATTGCAGTGGACAGGGTGAGGATGACTAATCAGAAGCAGCTCTGCAATAAAGGGTCTGGTGCCTCAGGACACCAGGTTGGACATGAGGCAGCAGTACCCCCAGGCAGCAAAGTAGCCCCTTGCTTGCTGAAAGGGATATTGCCCTGTTGTCTGTTACCTCTGAGATATCTGTATATATCTGTATATATCTATATCTGACTGCTGTGCCCCCTTCATATGGGGCAGATGCAGAGGTACTGAGGGAGAGTATGATATTTGGTCTGTAATCCAAGGTATTGGGCCTTTATCTGTAATAGAAATTTGGAAGTGAAATTTAACCACAGTCGTAATGTGGGTAGGAAGGGATCCTCAGAGGTCACCAACCTCAGCGCCTGCTTGAAGCAGATCCAATGATAGCAGGTGCTTAGGGTTATGATGAGTGCATCCCTGAGTATTGCCATTTTTAATCACCTCCACAGTTCCCTTTCCACAGGAAATTCAGCCAGAATTTCTCATGTTCTAGTTTTTCTTTATTTGTTTGTTTGATCATGATTGTTGGTACTACTGTTATGGAGAAGATTAGTATCTTTTTTGTCTTCCTTATTTTTCTTTTCTTTTTGTCCAGAAGATTTCACAGCTGTGAAATTTGAGCTGTGGCAGTAATACTGCGTTTGATATACACAAGCACAAGAGCCTCTGAATGTAATAACGAGTCAATGCTAAAGGAAAGCATGGAGTATTGTTAGGATATTGCCTCCAGCATCTAATGCCCTAGGAATCTATTTACAATTGGAATCCACTCCATCACTTATGTTTTAGCGTTTATTAGGAACTTGAAGATCAATTCATCAAATGCAGGCTGCTGCTGCATAAAAAAGAAAAGAGGACACTGCTCGAGGTTCTCTGTTTTATTATAGTGGGACATCAGCACTTAAATGCTTGCAATATAATCTGAGCCTTGTAATTAGTAATCATTCATTACAAGCTGAAAACACCATATAGAGCACTTACAGCCCCAAAGGACTTAATTCTTAACTGCAGCTAGTGTTGTTTTATGATTCCAATAACTAAAATCTATTGACTGTGATTTTATTATGGTTTGTAAAGAAAGAAATTGAGCGTCTCTTCCATTTTCCTCTAGCCTCAGGCAATTGCTGTCTGTTTTATTTTCTGTTACCATTAAAACTGAAAATCTGGAGAGAATTACATTTCTTTGTATTAGATGGCCGATTGAAATTAGCAATGTGCAAGGAATTGATGGTATTAAATTAACATATTTAATTTTGAGTATCAAGCTGTAGTGCCCTGTTCATTAATATACTTAAAACCATATGGTTGCTTTTGTTTTTGGTGTCAGTTTAGTTGGGTGGGCAATGCTTAGGCACAACATAAGATACACTTATTGATTCTTAAAAAGTCTTCATTCACACTTGAGCCAAAGCAGCTGGTAGAGGGCTAAAGAGCATTCAAGTCACCCAAATCTCTAGATATTGCTTTCTGCTGTACCATCTGTATCCTATTAAATATTCTTGACTTTTGCCAAGTTTGGCCAATTTATATGTTAAATCAGTTGCTGAAAACAGGATCCAAGATGCTTGTGCAGGGAAAAAAACCTAGTATTAAATTGCAAACTCTTATACATTAATCACTTGTTTTGGAAAAATCCAATTCAAGTTCTGCTGCACAAATAATGGCAGTAAAATGTCAGATTTCTTAGTCCCTGAGACAAATATAGGAGGGCAAGTGTAATTTCAACACATTTTATTCCCAGAGAAGGGTATCATCTTCAGACCTGAGAGAGGATGTCATCCAATTTCTTGTTGGAAGAGCCAAAAACCAGCAGTCCTGTGAAGCAACTGTAGAATCACTTACATATGCTTTTTCATCCAATATATGCTATAATCAAATGAGTCTTAAACTATTTAACTATTGATATTTCAGTGCCTCATAATCAACTAAATATTGAAGTAATCTTGAGTGCCATACATTTAGTGTTACTATTTGATGGTAAGAATCTTTATGCAAGCCAGTATTTTAGTCTCCTATTAGTTTAATTTATTGAATTAAGAGGTCAAAAATCTCATCTCTGGATAAGATATTTTTCCCATAAATTGAACACCAGGTGCATTTTATCATTGTCTATTGATTTCATGTCAGCCATCTCATTGCAGAAGTTGGAATTTAACCATCTCACTAAAATCTACTGAATGCATTAAAAATGCATTCTTTTTTTTTCTTTTCTGAGGATGTGTTGCTTCTATCTTTATAAAGATCTGTTGATTCCTGGCAAAAAGGGATTTTAAAAAAATCTTAAAAATTCACTGTATCTGATTTTGTGTCCCTTTGCTCTTCCTCTATCCAATTTTACTTTTCATATATTTTAAGTTCTACCATTTCAGACATTTAGACTCTCACTACAGGATACGTGTATATATTGCCAGTAGTAAGACTGTGCCAAATTTCTGATAAAATAGTTTCAGAGTCCCCTTCTTCTCCCTCAGTGCAGTAATATCATAAAGCATATTTTTTTTTGCTATTTCTCACTTATCTTGAATGAAGGTGTATTCATTTCAATGAGAATGCTTCCCTGCTGAGATTTGATGATATCACAATGTAGCCTAACTTCAATGTTAAATCAATTACTCAGAATAGTAACTGTGAGTTAAATAACAATGCAGATAATTTCTAATACATGCAAGAGCATCAAAAATAGTTATGCATTAAAATATTGGGTACGCTGCACAATCTTGCCTCTGTGGTTCTCCATTTTACCTGTGAAGCTATGCGAAACAGAACACTCAGGCCTAGAAATTGTGGCTACTCTTAATTCACTTTTAAATAAAATTTCAAATTGATTCACTTAAATATTTTTTTATTTATATCTACGTTTCTTCCCCTCCCCCACTCCAGGGATACAAAAGCTTTGTAAAGGGGAATAAATTGTCATGTTTATTGAAAAAGAGATAAAAATACAATGTTCTTTTTCCATGATGAAATTTCACAAAATTTCCTAAATCCACATAGTAGTCAAGCATTAATGGAATGAATGGAGTATACCTGAAATGTATTGACTTTGTTTATTTGTTTACATTTTTAACTGCTTGTTTTGTTTATATACGTGTATGTGTGTGTGATTAGTGAAAATGCTGCTGAGTTAACTTTTTTCAGTCTGCACTCTTCTTGTAAAATATGGGCAATAATGATATTAAAGGACTAAAACCTTCTTTCTAGTGTCCCAGATTTAACTGCAGCAAGTGGTACACAGACTTGTTTTTCTTATTGCATGCTACTGCACTGCTTGTAACAGATTCCTTGTATACAACTTATCCAGATGTAAGTATAAATCCTGAAACATATTTGCAAGTAATGGCTTCAGAACATAACGATTAACTTATTGATTTTTAAATAAAATTTATTATGACCTATGCACAAATTATCAGAAACGAAGAAGAGATGATAACCTTTCCTTTTTAAAACTGGCTTCCAATTAGGGAAAATAATTTTATTTTTAAAAAGCAGTAAGTGTGGAATTACTCATTTGGCTTCGAAATGATGAGTCAGACATTTCACAGGTAGTGCCAGTGCTCCATGTCAGGTGTTATATCAGAATTCATTAGAATGATGCCACTACTTCATTATTAGGTCTCAACTTTCTAAATTAAATTGGAGTTCTCAGCTCCTTTCATTAGGTGATGATGGCTAATTTTCTCAAATTTTTCATAACCTATTTGATATTTATAGAAGAATTAGGATGTACTTGTATGAATGCCATCTCTGAATTGAAATCATGCCAGGATTTTTGATCTCATATACTACCTTTGCATGAATTTTCATTATTGATATTAATCCATTTTTTAGAAATCATAGCATTCTCTTGCAACAGAGGAGTAGATTTAAATCATAACAGAGGAATAATTTAAAATCTCTTCATTACCTCTGTGGGGCATGGATGGGCCTTAGCATGAAGGAACTATTAACACATTATCATTACCTTGGCATTCTGTGATCTAAGATTGGCTGCATTTAAGTAAAGTTTACTGTAGCTTTTCTTGATTCAATTTAGGTGTTGTTTAAAATGATCTCTGATATTTACCTTTAAACAAACAAACAAAAATAAAGACTCACAAAGAGGTTCTAAACTGCTGTTGTAGGACAGCCTTTTTTAAGTCTGAATCTTTCAAAGTAGATTTCAATGAAAGTAGATGAAGAATGAGGGGCTATGGAGACAAAAGTTTCAGCTCAGAAATGTCTAGAAAAATCCTTGTTTGCCAAATATCATAGACCTAAATAGCTTTGCTAATTATTTGGTTTCTGAGAGCAATGTTATCGTGTGCTTCATGCCAGTACTTTTGGAATTCCACAACTCTGTTGTAGTTTATATGTATAGGTTTCTTAGTACCTCAGTAATACTCAGAGAAAAATATTTATGTATGAAGGGATGACTTAGTGTTTCCCTGTCACTCAGTGGTAGCAGAAATGTGGACATTTCAGCTTACTGTATGAGGAAAAACAAGAAAAATCAATGACAACATGTTAGATATTCATACACTATCAGGTCTGAAAAGACTCTGTCAGTAAAGTCCCAGATAGATTAGGTGAAGTGTGTATGTGTAAATTACCTTAACAGGTCTGTCACAAATATTATTTTCATGAAACTCAAGGCCCAGAGTGAAAAGGCAGTGAAATGTCACATAAGAAATTGACCCTGACTGAAATGAATCATCTCTACAAATCAGAGTGTGCTTTCCAAACTGTAGTTTTGTAAAGTTTTGTCTTTTAAAACAGGTGTGCAAGCAAGATGCTTGAAGAAGTTATAAGTAAGATATTTTTATCTTGCCGTATGATAACAATTACATATATTTAATTTTGTATCTCTTTCCTAGGCTTCTAACAAGTTTAATTGCATCATCTTTCTTCTGCATTTCCAGAACTTTAAACTTAAAGAATTCATACAGCAAGGGTCTCATCAAGAGTATGTGACCTAGAAATGTATTTTTAGAACACCTGTCTTAGTTTAGGTAGCAGTAAGACATGGAATCTCAAGCTTTCAATGCTGAGGAGAGGGAGAATGCTTTCACACATACTGTTAGCTGTTACATGTTACTGAAAGCTTCTATATTAAGGAACTGGAGTCCTAAGTCACATTTTTCACAATAAAATTGTGAAATATTCACATCAGAGTAAAGGATCATAAGAAAGTTGTCACTATTATGAAAATACTTATTTTCTTTTAATATCTTTGCTGTCCTAATTATACTGAATGATTGTCAGGGGCTGTGCAAGTGTAGTAAGTGAAGATTGTCTTTTCTTGGTTGGTGTTATGTTTTGAATTGAACAATTGCCATTATTCCCTATATGTGTGCTCTCGAGGTCTCTCATTTCAGGCTCCAGTAAAATTACACATGTATCCAAAGTAGTCATACACATTAGCTCTAATACTGGAAGCAGTGCAGAAGAAGCAGCACAGGCTGTACAGTCTGATTCATCCACCTGTTGTCACAACTGCATGTCTTGTGGGAGCTATG
Source organism: Orthonyx spaldingii (assembly GCA_013397795.1). NCBI lineage: Eukaryota > Metazoa > Chordata > Aves > Passeriformes > Orthonychidae > Orthonyx > Orthonyx spaldingii. The sequence goes on from VZTJ01005053.1 coordinate 176,511, forward strand.
CTGGGTAACCTGTCTTACTGTCGCACTGCAATCCACTGGGTTTGCACCTAACTGCCTCACAAAGATTATCTGCTCTGGCTAGGTGCTCTAATTTCCAGTTTAAGTAACAACGTTAAAAACCTCTGAACCATCAGTGACTATTAAATATGAGGTCTGTATCTTTCCATCTCTTTCAAGTTGCATCTATTCTCATTTATCATTTGGATATAGCAGCATCTGTATTTGTCACTCAGTTTCCATTATGTCACCTTCTTAATGTTTTTGCCCAGCCCTCTATGATCTGATCAGATGGATCATGAAGGAAAAGATAAACTGGCACTCATTTGAACTCTTCTGTTTCTCTTCAAGCATGAGAGACAGAGGGAGAGGAAAAGAATAGCGGCTCTAATTGATATCCTGCGTTTCCTGTTTATTTCCTTCACTGAATTATTATCAAATTCACTCATTTGTAAACTAAATCCAGATTTTTCTAACTGTCGGAGATACATGCTTGTCCTTTTTCTAAAAAGAAAACTGAGCTCTTGTCTCCTGTCTCATCACCCACAATAAAGATTCTAGAATGAAAACTAAACAAGCCGCTTATGATAGTGCATGGAAAAGAATATACAATGTATTGTCCTTACAATGCTTACAACACTAAATTTTTTGCTAGTTTATTAATGTATGCATTTCCTGACATTCCTTGGCATATACCCACCATGCCACTCAGCAGGACAGGCAGGGAGCAAATAAAATGGAAAAAGCCACAGAATCAAGATAAAGTCAGTTTAATAAAGAAAAAATAAAGGCTGTATGCAGAAGCAAAGGAAAATAAAATGTTCGTTGTCCACTTCCCATCAGTAAGTGTTGTCCTTCTACTTCCTGGGAAGTAAGACTTGAGTATGCATATTGATTGCTCTGGAAGGCAAATGTCAGTAAGATATGCAGTTCTCAATTCCTTTCCCCACAACCCATACTCCTCTCAGTTTTTATGGCTGAGTAGACATAATATGGTATGGAATATCCTTCTGATCAGTTTGGTCAGCTCTCCTTGTTGTGTACCCTTCCAGGATTGTGCCAAAACCCTGCCTACTGATGGACTGTTGGAAAGACAGAGCTGATGCTGTGCCTGTGCTGCTCAGCAGTAGCCAAAACACTAGTGTATCATCTACATTCTTTCAGCTATCTATGCAAAGCTGGAGAGGGCTGCTATGGGGAAATGAACTCTAGCTCAGCTAGATATACTTTTTTCATGCTACTTTCTTTTGGTTCTGAGAGACAATTTAATAAACATGTCTCCTGCCTTTAAGTTTTCTCAGAAAATGCTGATCCCACATACAAATATTCCAGTCTTACTTCACTCCCTTCTTCAATACCATGATCAACTGCCAATGTGAAGACTGAGATTTAACATTGGTAATAATAGTTTCTCCCCCAGCTGGAAATTTTCCTTAATTACTTTAATTCTCAGAGTTTCACAGAAAATGTTTTTGAATGTGTACAAAAGTTGACAACAAAGCAACATCTTGATCTGATGGGGAAAAAAGAAGGAAATCAAGCCTTTTTGGGAGCTATTTCTCATGAATTTAGTGAGATTCTTAAGTATATTCATGAGTCCCGAGTGAAGAAAACAAGTTTAAAAGTTTAAATAGTAAAATAAACCTTATGGAATAAAATAATTTCTATAAAATAGAAGAAGGGGAATCTATTACTAAAGAGATTAGTAACTTTTGTTAAAAGTTAAAGAGAATGAAGCGAACTGAAGATGAAGCCCATGAGTATCAATGATGAGCAAGAGGATAAGTCTGAGGAGATAAAGGACTCGTTAATTCCTTTCACATGAAAATGAAGGTGTTGAAGGGTCAACTAGCTAGTTTGTTTAACCATAAAAATAAGATCACATGCTCTCAGACTTCATATTCAAAAGTACAATCGAAAGGCATTAAATATACATATGGCAAATAAACCCTAGATTAGACACATACGAAACACTAAAGATGCCATGATATTAGGTCTTTTACTAAGTTGTTACTATCATCTTCATTTTTGCAAGAAATTTTTCCAGAAATTTCCAAGATTTTCTTGTTTTATTAACAGGGGAATGACCTTCAAACTGATATGAAAGAATAGGAGGTTCTATTTACCTGAGTTTTAAAAATCAATTAAAACTTCTTACCTTTAGTCATATCCAAGAGTACAACAGGTGTGTCCTGTTGCATGAGGATATCCACAGGATATTTCAATTTGAAATCAAATATTTTTTTTTTTGGAAAAGTAGGAGAGACCTTCTTTTCCTGGCATCCATTATGCACAGTGGTCACAGAGATTGTCCATGAAGTTTTCTTGGTGGCATTTTGAACATAAAAGAAATGGTAAAGAAGATAAGGTTACAGAGCATGAATCAGAGGCAGGAAGGACATTATGTTGAACAGTAACTCTAAAATGAAAATAAACACAGCATCAGGAAGAAAGTGATGAATGAAGGGGAACAAAGTAGGGAAAGATTGTTGAATAAAAATTGTATTTAATTGATCCACATGGAATATATATCGTTAATACATGGTACCTTGCCTATCACTGTTGTTTCTTTCTTGTTCTGTTTTTGGGTGGGATACAGCTAATTTTCTTCATAGAAGCTCACATGGTGCTGTGTTTTGAATTTTTGATGAAAATAGCGTTAGTAACATAGTCATGTTTTAGTTACTGCTGAACAGCTCATACACAGCATCAAGGCTGCTTTCCATGCTTCGCTGCAAGTGAGGAGGCTGGTGGTGCACAGGAGTTTGGGAGGGGACAGATCCAGGACAGCTGAGCAGACTGACCCAAAGGCTATTATTCCATGCCATATGACATCAAGCTCAGTATGTAAAACTAGGCGAGAAGAAGAACGAGGAGCACATTTGGAGTGATGGCGTTTGTCTTCCCAAGTCACCGTTAATGCATGCTGGAGCCCTGTGTTCCTGATGACTGAACACCTGCTTGCCCATGAGAAGCAGTGAAAGAATTCCTTACTTTGCTTTGCAGCTTTTACTTTACCTATTAACCTATTTTATCTCAATGCATGAGTTTTCTCACTTTTACCCTTTCAGTTCTTTAGCCCAACTGCTAGGAGGTAGTAAGACAGCAACTGGTGCTTAGCTAGTAAGTAAGTGTGGTGCTTAGCTCTCAGTGAGACTTAAACCACAGCAGTCTTTTTAAGGAATCCAACATCGGGCTCAAGGGTTAAAGATAAGAGATTTGATTGGAGTGTGTTAGCCCAAATTCATAACTGTTTAGCTAGTAAATGAAAGGTTCTTATACTTACCATGAGGCTTGCTTGCTTGACTGCATATTGAAGCCCTGATACTTTTGTGGTTTGCTGTAGTCCTTGTTATCTGCTGTACTGTGGCTGGGATCATTTTAATAAGTTGTTGCCTGGATTGGCAGATGAGTAAAGCTTTACTGCTTTTTGTGTGCTGCTGTACGGGACAGGCTGGAACTCCAGTGTGAAGTAGGGTGTACATCCACATGGAAAGAGGTACGTTTCAAAGCATCTCTGGCCATGGTTATGTGCACATCACAGCAAGTACACCCCGAAAGGATTGTGGAGCAAGCAAAAATCCGTATCAGAACCAGTACATCTCAAAATGTCAGCATTAGAACATCTTGAAGCTCCTGCAGCTTTGGAAAAGTCTTTGTTGCAGTAAGAACACCCCTGAAAATATTGGTGCATTGGGTGTGACAAATACCGGAAATATTTTGCTACAGTATGTAAAGACTGATAAAGAATAAGGAACATTCTTCCAGAAGAAATTTGTCTGAAAGTTCCTGGGTTTTTACTAGCTTTGTGACTTCTAAAAGTTAGGAAGAGCTACAGAGTTCTTCCAGAAGCATACAAAATTTTTTGTTAAAATTCAGATATAGCATATTATTCATGTTACCATGGAAGATCAGGCAATTATTTTAACAATCAAATGTGCCTATAGAAATATTTGATACGTTTCAATATGATATGTGATCTTTTTCCACATGATATTTCCTGAAGATAAATTTGAAGCATACATAATGGTTTCATCTTTATAATTTATTTAAAAGCAACTTTGATAACTTTGCTTTAAATTATATTGGATGAATTTGATGACTTAATACAATGTGTAATTGCTAGATACAGCAGCAAATTTTGTCAACTCTAGAAAGTTTATACCTCACCTGAAAATTTAATTTTTCATGGTGTTTTTATTGATTGATCTGAAGACTTTTGCCTTCTACATGACATCAGTTCTGTAGTTTCTTTCTTTTCTTTTTGCAACATTTATTATATTAACCAAGGATGTTTCAGGCAGAGAAACCCATCCATTAGGTTTTTTCAATGGAAAACTACATTTTGCTCTACAACTAGCTATCCTAATTTCACTTAAGTGTCTTATTTAACTTCTTACAAGTTAGAACTTTTCACACGATTGATTCAGCTGATATGTATTAGAAAAAAATGATAGAACATTTTTATAGGAAAGCTATTGTCCTTTGTGAGAAAACTCATCCATTATTATTTTAAGTTTAAAATACTTTATATTTCCCCTAGCCAGAAAACCAAATGCTTAAGTGATGTAATTCAGCAAAATTCCACTGACTTCAGTGAAGCTCTGCCAATTTTATATCAATTCTGAAACTACTTTCTGCATTCCTAGCGAGTGTATTTGATGGGGATTATTGTCAGTTTCCATTTTGAATGCTGAAATGGTGCTTATTGCCCTTTTTAGCTGAATGCTATTGAGTACTTCTGTTGCATCCCCTCTCTTTTTTTCATTTGTGCTACTCAAGAAAATATGGTGTGAGGAAAATAATTTGTAACCAGTGATTATAAGAAAACATTTCTCTTAAGAAACCCCATCTCACTGTTCTTGAGGAATAAATTTCAAAAGGATCGTTTGAGTTACAGCATATATTGGTCAGGTTTTATTAAAAGGTCTTAATAAGTGCCACTCAGAAATGGATTATTTAATTGTAATGTGGAAGAAAGATTTCAGAAACCATGACAGGAGTCAAGGGTTTTGAAACAACCTCTTATATCTCACTCTAAACCACAGACAAATGAGGAGGACAGCATAACTTTTCATAAAGGAGCTGGTGCAATCATTTAGTTCAAATGTTAACAGCAATGGCTGCAAAATTGACCATAACATTTTAGGGAAAAAAAGGGATACAAAAAAAAAAAGTATTAGCCGTCAAGGATTCCAAACTGTTAAGAATAATTTAATGGAAATCTCATACAATATCAAAAAATCTTAAAGTCCAAAGTAAAAGGTATTTATGTTGACTGCACACACAGAACACACTATTGTCCACAGCAGAGGTGCTTTTTTAGTGATTTCTTTTTAAATAAGAGTCTCTAGTATGCAAATGGAAGACAGGAAGGAAATCTTTGAAACCAATGGATGTGCCAGCACATAGCAGAGTGTTCTGTGATAGACTATATATTATGACTTAATATTTTGGACTGTTCCCAACAAAACAAGATGAATAATGAAATAATAAGGTCCCAATTAGACATAATTATTTTGTGTAATTCAAAATGAAGAGTGATTTATGAGTTTTCTTCTGCTACTTAATAACATGAGGTGAGTGGGTTTTTAGACACTTTCCCTTTGGCATGATCATCGTGAAAGCAAATATGTTTCCGTTCCCTCCATAATCATCCACACATTGGCAGAAGACTAAATTATTATCTCTGTGGCAAATGAAGAGACATTTCCTCATTAATGTTTCTGAAGGAAAGAGCTGTGTCATTCAATGATCACTAAACTCAATGAATGCTGAAGTTTCTAAATACCTGACTGGTTTAAGGGTGTAATTCTCCTTAAACTTCCAGTGCCACTTGATAATTCAACTGCTTTTTCTGGCTCTGAGTCTCACAGCTTATGTGCTTGTCAGGAGACAGGCCTTATTCTGGGTTAGACTTTAGAGATAAGGACGTTCCAGTTCCCAGAACTTCACATTTCTCTGAAATGATCGCATCTAGGAACAACCACATAACTGCTCAATCCAATCATTCATTTGTATTACAGGCAAGGTTGATTTTTTTGTCTCAGGAGCTACTAATGTTTTGATGGGGTTTTTTTGTTTTAGTTTTTGTTTCTTTTTTTTTTTTTTTTTTTTTTTTTTACCAGACGATGAAAATGAGAAAGAAAGGTTGAAAGGAACAGTATGATATTTGAAAAATAAAAAACCTACTGTTTTTTTCTAGGCAACATCTAAGATAAGATACACTTAATGTGGGTTAATAATACAAGAGCATCAAAAGATACTCATGTGAATGTCATTAGTTCTTGCAAGGTTCATCATTTCTCCTTTTCTTCTCAAGCTTATTTGTGGCAGCTGAAGGTTTGGTTAACAATATTCAGAAGGTCTATTTATCACCACATCTGTGAGGCTGTGGTACATTTATGGTTAAAGAGAGGCAAACAAATTGCAAGAGCATAAAATAATAAAGAAGCTACATAAACATAGAGAAGAGTAAGGAATTGTAACCTTCTTGTTGGTTCGCTTTAAGCTTTTTACCATTTGACCATGGTAGCATTTGACAATGCTTGTTTATTAAGACTAGTTTATCGTGCTTGTCAGCAGATATAATCTTTTCTTTTCTGGCTTGACTCTTTTGGGTGTCAATAAAAACTATTTTTTTCCCCTATGTATTGATTCAAAGGAGAGTGAGGAAAAGTTCCAGTTAAAGAATGACTTCAGAAGCATGAGTTTTTGGTATGAAACATCTCCACCAGGGAACACATGTGAAGTGGTCTATTAGGCACCTGGTTTTTAGCAAATGTGATTAAATTAGTGCTGTGCTAATTTTTTGTTTTAAGGTCACTGAAATTGGTGTATTTACTTAGGTAACAATACAGCTAGTGAACTACGAAATAAAATTAAAATAGTCATTTAATTTGTAATTAAAAATATAGGAAAAATATGAAAATTATATAATTCTGATATAATTTATATATCTTTACTGTGTTTTCCTTAAAGCATGTCTTTTCTTTCTAAATTATTGCCATGTTAAAATACTTACTAATTATGATTTATATTTAATAGAATTCTAGAGCATTCTGTACTGAATACTTGGTGAATAGCTCATGACCAAGAATGCACTGTATTTAAAAGAAAGAAGTGGATCTCGCCTTTTCAGTTGCATTTTCATAGAATTGACTGCTTACATTTTCAGAGTTTGCATATGGGCTTGCAGTCTTTGTATCAGAATTGTTTTTCTTTTTCCTTACAGCCTCATCTTCACCCCTTCCCTTCTTACAGAATAATAATGTCAACATTTTATAGTTTGCATAATTTGTAGGGAGGTTGTTGTTTATTTAGCTCATGTGTAGTTGATTTTAGTTTAAAAGTTGTTATTTATAAATTATGTTGACTGAACTGATAATTCACAATTAAAGTCTTTGAATTATGTATTCAGACATCATTTGGTTGGATAGGCCTTTCTTCCTTACCAGGCCATGCACACCGGATTATTTCAACAGATTTATATCACCTCAAATGCTGATAATTCTGGGCTGTGAGGCTGTAGTTGATAGACATTCTTCCCTCATAGCTCCTCATGCTGCCTATCCAATGACTGGTAATCCTTCCTGGGCCATTTTCCCAACATATGGTCAACAGCAGCCTCTCTGTGCCCATATGGCACAGGTGTTCAGGCCATTTCTGATGGATTTCTGCCAGATTTTATGGAGCTATGCAATGAGATTAGTTAAAGTCATTTCAATGTTGGAGTTCTTTATCCCTCTTTTTTATTAGTATAAGCACATTAATAGGTGTAAAGTAAAAAAAAAGAAAAAAAACTCAAACAACTGAATGCTATACAAATCTCTGTAAAGATTCCCTTAGTTTATTTAATCTTATTTCTGGCACATACATCAATATACTTCACCTACAGGCATTTCATAAAATTCTGAGATTGCAAAAAACCACGGAAGTTCCATGTTATAGAAGCTTGTAAGAGACTTAGCTTTGATTTAGATCTGCAACAGAGCAACACCTACAGAGATGAATCATTTAACAATAGAGATTCTAGAAACTATGCATGCAGAATATGTTGTAGACATTTATGCACAGAGCATATTAATGCATTACTGGGTATTTCAGTCATTTTCCATAGTCTCATTCTGGATGTTATAGTCTTACTTTGGCTCATTGCATTGCACCAAAACAACTGGTGTCAGGTTACTGGTTCCCACTCAACAGGTTAGAGAATGCATCATCTTTAGCACAGTTGACTGCTGTTCCTCTAGCATCTCACCATTCTTTGATGTTTTCATGTTTGGTTTTCTATTTGCTCTATCCCTCTACTCACTAGATTAACCCACTTTTCAGGGTATCTGTGTATGTTTTCTGTATATTACTCAAAGGATTCTGTCTCTCAGTTATCTCTACATTTTAGCAGTAATAATTTTATGGCATAGAATTACCTGTTGATTTTTATATTGGTTCAAGATTTGGAGTGGTTTTGGCAGTTTTGCTGTTTTAAAAAATTATTTATTATTATTAGTATTAGTATTACTATATTTTTACTTTTATTTTTATTTGGGTTTTTTTTCCCTGCAATAGCCATGAAACACTCTTTCCCTCAATAAACCACTCTAAGGTTTCAAAATAGTTTCGGTTCCCTTTCAAATCAAAACAAAAAACCAAGCAAAGTACTCTAAATTTTTTAAAGAAATACTTGTGTATCCAATATATCAAATAGAGTAATGGAGTTTATTCCCTGATTTAGAATCATAATTTCAAATATTCCATCTACATTCACCAGACTACTGGCTATTGCACGCTAGGTAGTAGTCTTGAAGTAAAACCAGCAAATTTCTGAAGAATATTACTACTGAAAAAATTTGTTGAAACATAAACATTTCAGAAAAATCTATCAGTTTTAATGAGAAAACTGCATGGTTTTGATCTGCCACAGTATTTCTACATCATGTAGCCGTTACAACTTTTGGAACGTAATTTTCAAGGTCTATCCATGGTATTCATGGTTTTCAGCTGACTCAAAAATTGTTGCTGATCATTTAAATATTATTAATCATTTTATTGTTGTTGTTCTTTGTGTTTGCTTTAGGGAAAAGCCCATCCTTCTCCAATAACAATCTTTTGATAAAATTAGAACATAGAAAATCCAATGGAAGTGTTAGAACAGGATGTGTAGAACTAGATAACTTTTCTTTTTCTCTGAAAAAATTGTCTTTAACTGATATTCATATAAGCTCATATCAGTGGCTTTTGCAGTGACAATGTTATTAAACAGAAATAAATTAATGGGTGTCATTACCAAAACATCTTTTATTTGACCTAATGACAATATAGAGTCTCCTTGCCATCACTTTCTTACTAAAAAATGAAACACACAATGAGGAAAAGAATAGTAGAATTATCTTTCTTCTGTGGAACATTTCATACATATTATTCCATTCTTATAATCACTACTGAACACTTTTTAATATGTTCTAAACTTTTTCCAGAGAAAAGGGGGAAATTCCACCTGTGTTGATAATCATAGATAAACATTGAGTAAGGATTTTTTTCCACTCCTCATTGGTTGGCAAAGTATACACTAGCATTTCAAGTATGTAATCTCTATTTGTTATTTGGAAATTAGATATTATTTGGAAATCAGGTATTACACTTTTAAAACTATTATTTTAAAATCTGATTTTAGTGTAAGCTAGTAAGGAAGAGAAAATGAAAGTCACCAGTCACAGAGATAGATTATGTATAACCCACTTCAATTGTGTGATGCTGGTTTTCTGCTCTAAAATATACTTTCTCTAGGATGAGTAATGTGTTCTCCTTTCTGCTCACATGATTTTCAGTCAGTTTTGTCAGTTATGTTCAGGTACACGAATCTGTTTCATATTACTTAAGAAATAAGTATTAATTTTCCCTTTTTATAATCCTCTCTACTCACAACTGTCTCTTACTTGTTTGGTTATATTATTTGCATATACTGAGTCTGTTCAGCACAATACAGAAGAAGTGGGGTTTTTTGTTTTCTGACATAGTATTCTGATGTGTTAGTGAACTAAGCTGGCTAACACATAGTAGCAGAGTCAAGACAGAGAAAACACTAGAATTACGAAGCCACAAACAGCATAAGACAACCTTCCTCTTCAGAAGTCCTAGATTGACTCAGCCAGATGCTGAAATCTAATCCTTAGTATGAAGTATGAAGTTTAAAAGCAAGTGAACAATGGAAAAGTAAAAGGTCATACGTATAAAACAGCACTGATAAAACGATAAGTTAGCAATAGAGCTCATAATTTCGTATACAATTCATAAGGCAAGATTTTGCAATATTTTAAAAGGAAAGTTCAACCAAGAAACAGGACATAATTAAGTAGTCCTGAATAACTGTTTTGTGTGGCCTGCCATCTGAGAGCAAATCAGTTCACAAATTTTGAACACAATAAAATCTACGTGAAAGAAAAAAGTCTACCACTGATTTGTCAGCTATGGTGGGTACTTTTTGGCATGTAAATGTCACTCTGCAGTAAAGCATAAAATGTCTGCCATTTACTGTTTTCCTCTCTTCTTGTCTAAATCAAGGTGAATCTTTTCATTCTGTATGGCTCTTTAAGCATCTCTGGTAGTGATGGTACTTACTGTCCACACAGTACAATCTACACTGCAGTCCTCAGTCACACTAACTTTTGGCACAGGTTGTGCTTTAATCTGCTGGTAACTGAAATATATTCACTTTGTGGATACTTACTCATAAACAATACAAAAGAACGTTGTCAAATTCACGCAATCTGCTAAATTTTTTTGTTCAAATATTTTTTCTTTATACCTAGAGTTTCAAATAGAGATTTTTGTTGTTTTGCCAAAGATTTGGTTTACACAACAATCAACATAGCATAAAAATATAAAAGAGAAAGAAACTCTGCTTTTAAAAGAGTCTGAGGTGTTTATTGAATTCTGAAGAAAGAACTTTTTATTTTCCAGTTTACACAAGGACATCTAAATTTTCACTCCCTATATATCCAAATTTTGTGTCTTAATCCACCAAACACAACAGATACATCATCTTTCTCATTTCAGGAGTGGGAAAAGAAGTGGGAAAAGGAGGCATGGAAAGTACTGAAATTGAAAGGAAATAAGACAACTTAAAACTAGATGTTACTTCTACAAAATGCAGAACTTCTTAAAATGCAAGTAAAAGTGTAAATATAGATTATATATTCTCTTCAAGTCACTATTCCTGACACAGAACCTGTTTTAGCACATCATCTGGAAAAGATGCTGATATAAAGGCACTTGACGACTTTCTTTGTCACATTCTTTCATGCCTTATATCAGTCAATCGCATGCTTTCAAGTGGCAGCAAAACTAAAACACTGAGATAAGCACAGGGAAAGAATGAAAAAAGCAAAAAATATTGAATAATTCTGCAATATCCTATAAATAGTAGTTTGATGTAGTGATTTTCTCTTCAAAACTTGAAAACTAAAAAGAAATATTGCTTTAAAATCACTAAGGATGGATTGCAGCTGTTTTCTGCCTGTTAAATACGTGGGGAAAACTGACAATACTTTCCATACACAGATTGCATCAGTTTGTACTAATGGCTATAAGAAACAAAATGAGGTTTTATTTTGGCTGAGTGTTAAGAAACATATAACTAAATAATGACTCCAGGCACTGGTTCTGAAACACAGCATATGGAAAAAAGTCCTCACAGTGTCCAAAATTCCTTATTTTATTAGTAAAGAGTATTTTACCTCAGCTTCTAGATAAATGCATGTTCCTCTGAATAGTGAAAGGAAATCAGCAAAGGGTGTTCCCTACTTGGTAAGCTTTGGTAGAAGAAAAAGAAGAATGGAAAAGAAGAATGTAGTTACTGTCAGCAGTCTCTGTTTGGACACTGATTAATCTGTAATGACATTCAAAGACAGGTAAAACTGGCACAACTCAATGCAACGAACTGAAAACCAGGAAGGATAAACTGAAGAGACTACATTCTCTGCTGTTTTTCTCCTGACCAAGAGTTAAAAGAAAATCCATAAATCCAAGTCTAAGAAGGTAAAGTACATATCTTCATCTCCATAAACTAAAATTCCATCATATTTATAGTTCATTAAATATGTTTGTTTTGTTTAATTTTTACATATTTGTGAATTTCATGTTGAATGAGTACTGTTCCCCCTATTCCTCAAGGAAAATAAAGCAGGCCCCCAAGATGTAGAAAATAACAGGACTGAAAATTGTTGTTTGGTTTCCTGTCAACAACTTGATCAGATCATATTGTCAAAATATAAGCTGCAGTATTCTGATACTGAAAAATTGCTCTGGTGTTTGTATGTTGAAAGTAAGTATTTTCTTATAACACATTTTTAAGCAAAAAGTTTTAAAAATTTAATTTGTAGTTTTTGCTTCAAATGTGAAAATAACATGGAGTAAACCATGAAAATTTGATAAATACTGCTCACAGTTTATTATTAAAATTTTTGCTTTTTATTTATTTGGATTATATTATAAATGAATTTTTTTAAAGGCTGTGTGTACTGTGTGATAATGGGATTGTTAAGACATGACAGATGACCAGATTTCCTCTAAAACTCTGGGATAGAGAAGGAAATAACTACTGTATCTTGAATGTGTTCCCAACATGCACAATTACATATGTTGTACAGAAGTATAAATTGCACTTTCGTGCTCAATTTCCACATCACATTTTATCTAAAACTCCTGGTCTGAGACTTTTTGCTTGCTCTTTAAAAAAAAAAATATATATATATAAAGTTGTTTTCTGTTCTTAAGTATTAAATAAAAACAAAACCAGTGGTTATACTCTGAGAAATCCTAGAATGGTGCAAAGCTTTCTGTTTTAAAATGGAATACTTCGGCAAATTTAGCCTTCACCCCAAAAAACCCCACTAACACAGTTCAAGAGAAAATACCTTTGTATTTATCTCAGTTATGAATATTTAAAAATCACATATGGCAGGATTTTTCCTAAGCCGTTACCATTGGCTTAGTTGTTCCAGTGGAATTAATGGTAAGAAGCCTGTTAATTTCAATGCAAGCAAATTTAAAGCCAAGATTTTTAGTGTCATTCTTGACAGACTTGTGCAGAAGATACAAGTGAATTTTAAAATGCTGCAATAAAATAGTGGATTGTGATTTGGAATGAGTTGGATTTGATTTCATCAGAGTTGGTAGCACAACAGCTGTCCTGCTGTCAGTGTAGACTAGCAGAAGCCATTTAATGCCTTTGTGTAATGAGACAGATGAAACTATAATAGCCATAAGTGAAAACATAAGCTCACATTATTTAGGTAGAAGCTGAAATATGCAGTATAGCAAGCTTTTGTTAGAAGCCGCACAACAATCACTGAGATGAAGTCACTGATTATATTAGAAAGAGATGACAATCTCTTGTGGAATGAGCGAAAGTAGAAGGAGCAGATGATATACCAGATGCATGCATTGCCTCTCAGAGAAATCTGGAAGGGCTGGGAACATGGGCAGACAGTAACCTCACTAAACTCAGCAAAAGAAAGGGACATGCCTTGCAGCTGAGGAGAAACGAACCCATGCTGGTGGCCCGTCAGCTCATGTACAGCTGTGCAGACAAAGACCCTTTGGTCTTGGGGAAGAGTAAGTTAACCCGAGTCAGCAATATACCCTTGCAGCAAAGAGGGACAACACCACCCTGACACGTTAGGAAGACCACTGTAAGCAGACCAAAAGAGGCAACCCTTCTCCAGCACGCATCTCAAATGAGACACATCTGGGTGCAGTGTTCGGTGCTGGGCTGCCTTGCACAACAGAGACACGGATATACCTGCTGGTCAAACTAAAGCGAAAGAAGTGAAGTCACAGGCAGTGGAAGTAGTGACAGGTATAATGAGAAGAGTACAGGGATGCAGTCTGGTTATGTATGTATGGGGTGAGGAACATCAAGGTGAAGCTGGAGCTGAACTTGGAAAGGGATGCAAAGAATAACAGGTGTGTTAGCCAGAAAATGAAGGCTAAAGAAAGTGGAACCCCCTTATGAGCAAGGCAGACAAATTGGTAAAAACAGTCAAGGAGAAAGCTGAGGTACTCAACAAATTTTTTGCTTCATTCTACAATGGCAAACTCTCTTTTCCCACACCTCTAGAGTGAATGCACCTCAGAATGAAGACTGGTGGACCACAGGTCCTCCCACTGTCGGACAAGATCAATTTCATGGCCAGTTGAGGAACCTGAACATAAACAAGTCGATAAAACCTGAAGAGGTGCATCCCAGAATCACGGGGGAATTGACTGATGTAGTTGCCAAGCCACTCTCCATGATATTTTAAAAGTCATGACAAACCAGTGAAGACCCAGGTGACTGGAAAGAAAAGAAAAACATTTACCCATCTTTAAAAATGGTAGAAGGGAGAACCTAGGGACTACTGACCCGTCAGCCTGCCCTCTGTGCCTGGGAAGATCACAGAAGAGATACTTCTAGAAACTATGCTAAGGCACATGGAGGACAGGGGGGTGATTCGAGAACTATGGATATCCTGTATCTGAACTTCTGTAAAGCCTTTGAAATTATCCTCCTCAATATCCTTCTCTCTTAAATTGCAGAGATATGCATTTGATGTGTGGACTGTTCAGTGGATGAAAAATTATTTGGAAAGTGACATCCAGAGGGTAGTGGTCAGTGGCTCAATATCCAGATGGACATCAGTGAAAAGGGGTGTCCCTCTGGAGTTCGAAACCTGTTTAATATCTTCATCTGTTTAAATACCTTCCTTAATGACACTGAGAGATCAACTGAAACTCTCAGCAAATTCAAAGATGTCATGAAGCTTGACACACCTGAGGGACAAGACACCATCCATAGAGACCTAGCAAGAAGTGGTCACACGGCCGCATCATGAGGTTCAACAAGACCAAGTGCAAGGTCCCAAATCTGGGCTGAGGCAATTCCAAGTACGTATTCAGTCTGGAAGATGACTAGATTATGAGCAGTCCTGTCAGAAATCATCTAGGGGTGCTGGTGTGTGAGAGGCTGGACATAAGGCAGCAATGTATGCTCACAGGGCAGAAAGCCAATCTCACACTCATGCATTGAAAAAAACACGGCCAAAAGGTTCAAGGAGGTGATTCTCCCTTTCTCCTCCACTATCACAAGACCCCACCTGAAATGTTGTGCCCTGCACCTCCAATATAAGAAAGACATGGACCTGTTAGAGCAAGACCAGAGGAGGGCCACAAAGATAATCTGAGGGCTGGAGCACTTACAGAAGACAGGCTTAGCTAAGGTTTTTCAGACTGAAGAAGAGCTGATTTCAGGGTGACCTCATAGCAGCCTCCAAGTACTTAAATGGGACCTAAAAGAAAGATGAAGAGGAACTTTTGATAAGGTCCTGTAGTGACAGGCTAAAAGGCAATTTTGATTTAAATTAGATGTAATAAAAAAGTATTTTACAGTGAGGGTGATGAAACACTGGCACTGGTTGCCCACAGAGGTGGTACATGTCCCCCCCCACCCAGAAACATTTAAGAGCAGGTTGATGTTTGAGCAACCTGATCTAGTTGAAGATGTGCCTGATCACTGCTGGATGACTTTTAAAAGGTCCCTTCCACCTCAAATTATCTAGCATTCTTTCATACTGGAGAGAGTCCTCTGGGGAACCATGAAGATGCTGAAATGACTGGAACATCTGTCACGTGGCAGAGGCCTGGGAGAGCTGTTAGTATACATCCTGAAGGAAAGGCTCAGGAGGTTCTTCTTCAGGTGTATATGTATTTAGGGGACTGCATTAAGAAGAAAGAACCAAACTGCTCGATGGTGTCCAGAGACAAGAGGCAAGTGATACAAACTGAGATATGTGAAAGTAATTCTAAGCAGAACGAAAAGGGCTTTCATTGTGAAGGTTACCAAACAATGGAATGGGTTTCCTCAATGGGAAAGTATTCCTGTCCTTGGAGGCATTGAAACCATCCTGGATTTGTCTAGACAATGTGAAGATGTGCTTGTCAGTATCAGTCACTCTGTGATTCTATGATAGATCTATCAGAAAAACCACCACCAAAAAATAACCAGGAACAGAAAGAAAGAGAGAAAAATTACAAGGCACAGAATCATGGCTTCATGAATCTGACAAAAAAGGACTTCTAAACTTCTTGCTTTATAAGATATAGTTAGAACCAGCAGTGAAGTGAATCCCACCTATTTCTTGGTACCTCATATCTTGGTGGAACAAGAAGTCTTTATTCACACTTCATTGTATTCCATCTTATCTAGAGATATGCATATTCCACCATCAGCATATTGTTTTATTAGAAACAGAAAACGCACAAGCCTAAAGGAACTCCTCAGATCAAGAAGTGATAACAATATTTAGTTTGTGTCAAAATATTAAACAAAATGGAGAGTTTGGCCTGATCAAAACATGTTTGATTTATCTTCATTTCTTCAGCTGACTTTCAGGCTACTGCAGCCATATTTGCTATGTTAGAGTTACAATAACCTTTCCTAGAAAATTATAAAGTTATATATTTTCTTTTTTTTTCCTTATTTCAAAATTCTCATGTTTTGCTTTCTCATTTCTTGAATTGTATAAGCATCTGAGATGCAGACGAGAAGGGGAAGAAAGCAAAATGGAGAACATTACAGACAAGCAGGTGATCTGCAAGTGTTTGTTATAAAAGCATAGGATATCTAGAATTTTATGCTACGCTGTCAGACTGGGTGAAGGGTTTTGGATTAGAAATCTGGAGAATTTAAAAATCTAGATTTAAGATAAGATATAGTTGTAATTTCTCTTTATAGTATTTACCAAAAGCTTACTTTTGATTAATTTCTGAAAAACGTTTGGCAATCACAGGATTGGAACAAAGTGCTACTTTGTTTACCTTTAGCAAATACTGTACTGACATGTAGTTGCAATAACTTGATAATAAGCAGTAATTTGTTGTAAAGGTTTTGATGATATCCATCAGCCTTGCATTTATTTTTCAACAAAACACCATGGAAATTATCTTCTCAATTCAATAATGATATATCAATTTTTAAACTAGAGGTCATAGTTTTATTTACACTAGCTGATACTTCTAGATTATAAGGAGGTGAGCAACCTATTCCTATCCCATAGTCAACAAACAATAGATTGGTAGTTAAGAAATGTGTCAGCCTAACAGAGTAACCTCTAGCCTTCTCATGGCATTTCTTTTCTTTGAATGCTCTGTTTTTGTAAGATGTTTGAGTTGGTACCTTATATACCAAACAAAGACTAGCATGNTAGTTTTATTTACACTAGCTGATACTTCTAGATTATAAGGAGGTGAGCAACCTATTCCTATCCCATAGTCAACAAACAATAGATTGGTAGTTAAGAAATGTGTCAGCCTAACAGAGTAACCTCTAGCCTTCTCATGGCATTTCTTTTCTTTGAATGCTCTGTTTTTGTAAGATGTTTGAGTTGGTACCTTATATACCAAACAAAGACTAGCATGGGGAACCAATTTAAAACAGTATAAAGTTTATGCAGGAAGATGATTTTTTTCAGACCAACAACCATTGATGACATCGTCAGGTGGTAGGAACATTTTTATTTTAATTTTTTTTTTTGTTTTTTGACATAAAGTATTCATTACCATTGATGAGGGCAGACATTATAAGTATAATTCATTTAAAATATAGAAATGCAGGAAATATTTTTAAATTTTATTATGCTTTTGAGGTAGAAGTAATATGAAAAAGTACTGTGTGAGTTCTGAGGCTGAAAAGGCATCCTTGATAGGTTCCTTTTCCTCTGACTTCTAATCTTTTCACCTCCCCTAGGCAATTCTATAGGTTTTCTATAAAAGTGGGTAAAAAATATCCAGTTTCTCTAAACTGCTAAGATTTTCCCTGTATAGATATCGTATATTAAGTCCACGAAATGCTTTTCCTATTGAATTTTTAAATTCTTATATAAATCCACAGACAATGATGCAGCCTTTAGTATAAATTATAATGAGTATGGACTTCCTTTGTAATGCAAAATAATCACCATCACAGGACTGCCAAAAGAATATGTCAGCAGCTTCAAATCACTAGAGGTTTGTCCTTTGCTGTAAAGTAAGAACAATGCTATGCCAGAGCTTTGAAGGAAGCTCTGCATAAGGAAAAGAAAATGCTTGAAAACATTACTAAAATGTTGTGCAAATCCACCGGGGAAAATAGTCTTCGGCCACAAATAATTTTCAGCAGATACCTCTCACAGCTTTTCTTCTATCTCATAGGCTGCTGATCAGTAAGGAGATAAGACACCTGAACACAAGGTGATTTAGGTCTTGTGTTTGACAACATGTATCTTTTATTCAACCAAATGAGTAGTGAAATACCCAAAAGTAAACTTTTCTATGTCACATTTCGATATACCAGACAACAGTCATGCCATTGTTGTTTTCATTTCATGAAGTTACTTCCAGAAAGAGAGAGAGAGAGCAAACTGCCTAGTCTTTCAACTTCCTGCAGCAAAATGCAACTGTCAATGTGAGTTTCCCCTTCAAGAGAAGTAAAGTTCCACTTATTCTTTATTATTGAAAGCTCACAGAGTGAGTTAAACCCTTAATTACTTTGTCAGTGTTTCTTTCAATGGTATCTTACACTTGGTTGATCATAATATACATAATTTAATACCGTCCAACACTTCCCCCAAAAGAAACTTAGTGGAAGCAAGAAAACATAGTGAAGAGTCAATATAATACAATACATAAATCAGTTGAATGCACTGGGACAGACAGGGGTTTCAGTCTCCTCACACATACATGTATCCATTTGTCTTTCATTCTTCTTGTCTGACTAATATCCTTTATTCCTTTAAGGCCTCATATCCCCATATGCCACCAAATACTGACATTTTCAAGTTCCTCTGTTTTATGATACTTAAAAGCTCCTTGACATGATGTGGTTTGATTAATGGCTGGCAGTATTCTAAAATTATGTTGCAAAGGAGTACCCAAAGGTAATCATAGGAATCACGAGTCTATGTGGTCCTATTTCAGTTGAGCTGTCAATACAGAAATCACCAATGAGTGCAACATTTAATTATATCTTAGGGAATTCATTTTATGTTGTAGCGATTTTGACTTTTTAGTCTAGATGGGATTTTTCAGACCACATGCCTTGCAAAATGGACATAATTCTCTCCAACTTGAAAGTTTAGCTGTCGTTTCATTGTTTTTTAAGTTAGTTTCCAGTTTTGGTAACAAGAAAACAAGCTGATAATATTACTTAATAATTTATAAACATAGTGTCAGGATGAGATACCTAAAATTTAAAACTTGCATCATGGTACATAGTTTTTATCTCTTGAAATATAAATGCATTTTACTCTTTTTCAAAAGGCAGTAATCTTACTATTTCGTTATGCACTCACATGATTAGAAAACATCTTGGGTATTTAGGGTGTCATTGAGCTTGCAACATTCAGGTAGGAGTACCTGAGAAAGTATGCCATAGAATAAACCCCATAACACTTCATCTCCAAAAGGAGTTCTTCCCTTATTTGTGAACCCTGTATCATCAATGACTTTAGTCCCAAATGTATTTGTGTACAGTACAAGTAGCTTTTGAAAGAGAATTAAGAGAAATGTATGCATAAGCCTTGGAGACCTATTTTTTGAAAATAAAAAATTGTCATATGGTCATCAGGTGTAGATGCAATTCCAGACAGTGCAACATGTTGCAAACAAGCCACATAAAATAATCACACAGGTGATAACTTTTCTGTAATATGAAATCATGGAAAAATATACTTCAGAAATTATTTCTGGTGGTCATCTGGTCCCGTGCTCAAAGAAAGCACAACTCGATCAAGTTCTTTAGAACTTTTGCCCATTAATTTTTGTATAAAATCAAAGATGGCTCATGCAAAGCTGTTATGACTAACCTCTAATCACTGATTACCCATAATGTGCAAATAATTTCTTTTTCTAGGTAGGTGAAACCTCAATTGTATATGTTCTCTTTCCTTGTTTCACTGTACAGCTCCATCTTCATAGAAGCATGAAATCATAGAATGGGATGAATTGGAAAGGACCTAAAAAATCATCCAGTTCCAATCCTCCTGCCATCGGCAGGTAAACCTTTTACTAGACCACAGCCCCATTGAACCTGGCCTTGAACACCCCTAGGAACTGAGAGTCCACAATTTCTCTGGGCAACCTGCTCCAATGCCTCCGCACACTCACAGGAAAGAATTTCTTCTTAATATCTAATTTAAAACTACTCTCTTTCAGAGTAAAAAAAATTTTCCTTGTCCTGTCATTACATGTCCTTGTAAAGTTTCTCTCCATCTTTCTTGTAGGCTTGCTCCAAATACCGGAAGGCATAATTAGGTCACCCTGAAGCCTTCTCTTTTCCAGTCTGAACAATCACTTTTCTCTTAACCTTCCTTTCTACTAGAGGAGTTCCATCCCTCTAATCATGTTCGGTGGCCCTCCTCTGGGCTTGGTCCTACAGGTCCATGTCCCTCCTGTGCTGGGACCCCAGAGCTGATGCAACACTCCAGTGGGGTCTC
Source organism: Orthonyx spaldingii (assembly GCA_013397795.1). Taxonomy (NCBI): domain Eukaryota; kingdom Metazoa; phylum Chordata; class Aves; order Passeriformes; family Orthonychidae; genus Orthonyx; species Orthonyx spaldingii. Next base: position 197,015 of record VZTJ01005053.1, read on the forward strand.
ACCAGAGCAGAGCAGAGGAGCAGAATCCCCTCTCTCCCTTCTGGTCACACTGCTTTGGATGTAGCCCAGGGTACAATTTACTTTCTGAACTGCAAGTGCATGTGGCTGGGTCATGTTCAGCCTCTCATCCACCAGTACACTCATGACCTTCCCATCAGCGCTGCTCTCAATTTGTTCATCTTCCAGTCTTTATCAAGGCCATGGATTGCCCTAACCCAGATGCAGGACCTTGGATTTGGTTTTTCTAAACTTCCTGAGATTCTCATAGTCCCACTTCTGAAGCTTGTCCAGGTCCCTTTGAATGGCATCTCATCCTTCCGATGTGTCAACCATACCACTCAGCTTGGTGTCATCTGCAAATTTGCTGAGGGTGCCCTTAAACCCTTTGTCTGTGTCATTAACAAGTACGTTGAAAAGGATTTCTCTCAATGCAGATGACCTGTTACTGATGTCCATCTGGATATTGAGCCACTGACCACTACCCTCTGGATGTCACTTTCCAAATAATTTTTCATCCACTGAACAGTCCGCACATCAAATGCATATCTCTGCAATTTAAGAGAGAAGGATATTGAGGAGGATAATTTCAAAGGCTTTACAGAAGTTCAGATACAGGATATCCATAGTTCTCGAATCACCCCCCTGTCCTCCATGTGCCTTAGCATAGTTTCTAGAAGTATCTCTTCTGTGATCTTCCCAGGCACAGAGGGCAGGCTGACGGGTCAGTAGTCCCTAGGTTCTCCCTTCTACCATTTTTAAAGATGGGTAAATGTTTTTCTTTTCTTTCCAGTCACCTGGGTCTTCACTGGTTTGTCATGACTTTTAAAATATCATGGAGAGTGGCTTGGCAACTACATCAGCCAATTCCCTCGTGATTCTGGGATGCATCTCATTGGGTCTCACAGACCCAAAACCTTCAGGTTATCCAGGTGGTTGTGAACCTGACTTATTCCCAGCAGAAAGCACTTTGATCCCACAGTCCCCATTCTGCTGTTCGCCTGCTTGATAAGCATGCAAAGAGGTTATCTTCTCTATACTTTCACATTAGATACTTGAGGTTAGCAATTATGCTTCCTCTCACCCTTCCTTTTCCTAAAGACTTGCAGTCTTCTCCTTGAATGTCCAGTGCTCCAGCCCTGATTGCTTCAGTGGTGTCTGTGGGACACACACCATTACATCAGTGTCTGTGTCATACAGGGGAGATCGCAGCAAGGGCAAGATACCTTCCCAGACCTGCTGACTCCATCCCTACTTGTGCAGCCCCAGACAGAAGTCTACATTGCTGCATGGGGACACCACCAAACTGCTGGCCTCAGAGCTAGTTCTGAAGAACTGCCCCCAGCCAGTCAGCCCCAGCCTGTCCCGCCACAGGGCTTTGTCTGTCCCAGGGGCTAGACTTTGTTTAGGTGATTTTCATGCAGTTCATTCTGCTGCATGAAGCCTTTCTGGGCCCCTTTGCATATTAGCTCTGTTCTCCAGTGTATTGACCACATATCCAGACTAGGCATCATCTACAGATTTGCTGAGGTTGCAGCTTATCCAACTATCTAGGTTTTAATTAAGACAGCAAAACAAATAACTAAATAGTAGTGAAATAATACTGGTCTCAGATCAGCTCTGTGACAGAATCCCATTGTAACTGGCCTCCAGCTGGACTGTGCCATGGTTCATAGACCTTTGATCCTCATAGTCTTGCCAATTCTCAATTAACATTACACTCTAACCTAATGATATCTCAGCACTTTACTTAAAAGTTACTATGTGACACTACATTGAATATATTAAATATTGTAGGATGCGCTATTTGTTAAGGCTCTCATTTTCTGAAAGAAAATATTAAGCTAAAATTAAAAAAAAAAATTATGACATAGAATGCTCATGAAATATGTGCAGAAATATGAACTTCTAAGTATCTTTATAAGGAGTTCCATGAAGAACATTTAATATCAATGGCAGAGAAATTATAGATCTTTATGATTTGTTCTGTGGGGGTTTTTTTAACTTTTGAGGTGATTTCTCATCCTTCATGTACCAGAAGCTATTTCTATTTCTCGGAATTCATCAGCTTTGTGCCTCATGATTGACTTAGCTATTCCAGAAAGATACTTGTTGAAAGATGGGCACCAAACAGAGAACTTTATATTGTCAAGATCCCATTATAATGCTGACAATGACCAAGAGTGTTTCCCTTTTTGACCTTAATCTTCCAATTGCCTCAGTTTTCTGTCTGTAAGGTTTAGACAAATTTTTCCTTCATCACAGAATAGTGAGAAAGTTGATATAAATACTTAGCAAGAGAATATGTAGATATTAATACAAAATCTAATAATTTCAAAATTCCATTGGCAAAACAAGTTTTCTCTCAGAAATTGTGATTAACTTTGTATTCTCCAGCAGAAGTATTGTTGCTCACAGATTGTATTCATCTTTATGATAACTCTATACAAACTTTTGTGGAAGATGGTATTCTGAAAAATATGTAAACAATTGGATTCATTAAAGAAACTTCGCGAGGGCAGCAACCAAACTTCCTGACTCTTGCAGTAATACCCTCTTCTTTGAAAATAACCTATAAAGTATAGAGAGACATGAAGCGAGAAAACTTTATGGCAAATTTAACTGGAAAGTAATTGTTTTCTACATGGATAGAATTGTTCAATAATCCGTTATGGAATTTCAAAGTAAATCTAACATATTCACTAAGCTAGTTCTGAATGACAGAACTAAAATGTACTGCACATGGACAGCTCTGTGGCAATCTAACACTAAACAATGTTCCTGGAAGATGTGAAAATAATTACATGTTCTGCCTGAGCTACTAAGTGGAGAAACATTCTGTCTCAGGCTTCTGTAAAGCATGTCAATTTCCAGTTTCCATATTTTCCATTTTCAGTGCACAACCTGTTTGAGAACGCAGTGATTTGAAAACAACAATGTCTGCTAACAACAAGGTATCCTGAAAATTGAGCAGATTTCAAATTCCTCTGTGGAAAAGAATTACTGGTAGAAAAAGACCCTCTGAAGTTACAGCAAGGAACTAAAAAGGAAGCATCTGAATGAGCCTATATCTTGCTAATTGTACATTTTACATAGGCATTGTACCATTTGCGTAGACATTTGCTCTCAGCTAGAGAAAGATTTATGCTTAATAAGATCCACGCACTTCTCTCTTGGAGATTAGGCCTCCATTTTTATGGGAGAGTGCTTCATCCATTCTAAACAGAGCAGTTTCCTTTATAAAGGAAATTATTTTAATGCCTCAAAAAATTTATTGTATCTAATTCGTAGAACAACCTGAAAGATATGTTTAAGAGGTGTTAAGCTTAAGATGCAGAGTGGTCAGTTGTTCTGGGGGAAGGGTCCTTAAAAATTTTTGCATGTTATAAATGAATATGGTCAGTTACCAAAGTACATCCTTCTGTCTATTTTCAGTGAAGCCAAAGTTTTCATATATGTCTAGCCAACAAGAACATACTGTGTTACACGTGGCTGGGGCAAATAGTTTTCTACTTTCAGTTTTAGCCTTATTCAAATTTTGTGTTACGCACTATTTATCTCCTTTATCCTAAAAATTACTTATTTTTCATTATTTTCTCTTTTATTAGAGATACAAAATACATAGTAAATTAACAATATTCCTTGTGTAAATACAGTGTCAGTTTTTAACTTGCTAGTAGCCAATATCTAACTTCCCTTATTGACCTTTCACTGGAGATTGCCACAGTTATAGCATGAATGTTTACATTAAAGGGATGAGTGATGTTACTGCATTGCCTCTGAATAAGACAACAGAAGCTGACTTTACATCATACAGAATGAGATGCTCAGTCTGTCCTGATTGAGAACAGGTCTCTGAAGAGATTTGGCAGTACTAGTTACATGGCTAATGTGGGTCCTTGCTAGAATGTCTGCATATCCTCATTTTCCTTCTATTTTAAAATTTTGTTAGAGTAGAAAAATGCAAGGAAACTTTTGCTCTTCAATATATTAAATGCTATTCTTCTATAATTAATGCTACTTCTGAGTGGTAATTAATCTAAGAAATAATCTTGCAGTACAGTTAGTTTATTGTGGTGTTTAAATAACTATGACAAGAAGAAAGGAAGAACCTGGATGAGAGTAAATATTCCTCATCTGTCTCTTGAATGCAATGAGCACCAATTTCATCCGATGGAATGTAAAATGAGAGCTACCTAACCCCATCTCTGGTAAACAGACAATAACTTCATCCAATAAGCAATGTTCCTTCTGGCTCTTCATTGTTGTTCAGTTCTGATACTCAAAGAGTAAAAATTCCAGTCTTTATACTACCTTCACAGATTCAACATTATCTATACTGTCATGGTTTAACCTTAGCCAGAAACCAAGCCCCATGTAGCATCTTGCTCACTCCTCCACCAGAGAGACAGAATTGGAAGGGCAAAAAGTGGAAAATTCATGGGTTGAGATAGAGACAGTTTAATAGGGAAAGCAAAAGGTGCACACACAATCCAAATAAAACAAGGAATTAATTTAGTGCTTCCCATGGGCAGACAGGTGTTCAGCATCTCCAGGAGAGCAGGGCCCCATCATGTTAAAGTTTCCATATACGTCTAGCCAACACAAACATCTTATATTGCACAGGGCTGGGGAAAATACCTTTCTAATTTCAGTTTTAGCATTATTCAGATTTTGAACTACACACTATTTGTCTCCTTTACTCCTAAAAATGGCTTGGGAAGACAAGTGACATCACTCCAAATGTTCTCCCCTTTCTCCTTTTTCCCCCCACTTTATATATTTAGCATGATGTCATATGGTCTGGAAAGATCTCTTTGGTTCGTTGGGATCACCTGTCCAGACTGTGTCTCCTTCTAATTTCTCATGCACCGCCAGTTTCCTCACCAGTGCGGCAGTACGAAAACCAGAAAGGGCCTTAACTCTGTGTAAGATCTGCTCAGAGAAAATAAAACCATCTCTGGTATCATTACTGTGTTCAGCACAAACACAAAACATACATCCATACTGGCCAGTGTGAAGAAAATTGACTCTACTGCAGCCAAAACCAGCACAACATGAGAGCAAAAATGAGGTAATTGTGACTATAACGTCACAACTGTATTGTCTGGGTAAACAGTTTATTTATTTGTCTCAGCATATATTTGCAAAGTTTGAAACATGACTTTTAAAGCTCTACAATTGCTTGTAGAAATCTGTATCAGTTTCCCTCTCCCCTCACCTTTATTTTCCTTATCCCTCATTATTTGCCTTTAATTAATACTGATGTCAAAACCCACAATGCTTCTGGCAATATTCTGTACAGACAATAAAGGAAAAGAGATAAAGAGAAGATCTCAGAATAGTGAAAAACTTTCTTGGCTAACAGTATGATATAGCATTATAACAACCCACATAATCCATGGTGGCTTAAAGGTAGTGGATTTAGACCTTTGGACTATATAGAGAAATTGAACAGAATAGCTATTGTAGAATATATTGGCTTTTAATTGCTATGCCAATCAATATAAACATTTTAACTTCTTGTTCAAGTAGGTTTAAATTTGTCTCTTAATATCTTATATTGCAAGGTTACTTCTGAAAATTGATTAAAACTATTAAAGGCTTTCATGAATAAGCAATAATTTTTTTTCTTTTTTTGGTCTCTCAATGCAGCAGTGATTTTCTGCATGAAAGAGTAACAGTTGAAAAATATAGAAATGCAAATTATTACAGGATGATATGGCTTTATGAAGAACCTTCATTTTTAGACACTTTTATTTTTCTTATGTTGATTCTCAGTTTGAGAATGATAATATCCTTTCACTGATTTTAGCCATTTTACACTTTCTAGCTTGTTCTGAGCTTATGGATTCTCTTCCTATGTAGCAGGCCCCTAGGCCAAATGAGTTTTTTGCCTTTAATGAGTATTTTCTTTAATTTGGTTTCCAATATGAATTCTTGGCCCCATGGCACCTTTGTCTGCACTTTCACTTGACCTGGGATTTGCCTTCTGAGCTGCAATGGGGGAATAGCCTGTCCTCCTCCTGCCTGGAGCTGTTCTTTTCTCCCTCAGTCTGGCAAACTGCTCATCACCTTATAGCCTCATGGAAAGTAACAACAATTTCAGAGTAAACTCCATGGTATAATGTCTTTATTAAAGAAAAAAAGATTAAAGAAACAATAAAATACAGACATAGCACTTTCTACTACTTGCTGGGTATATCATATGGTTTGTATACAGTTTTCATACTGAAAGTTTTCCTTCAGCCCTTGTGTGTACATTACTCTAGAATCATGCTATATATTCTTTTATGAGAATCATAAAAGGTTTGGTACACCATAGAATGCAATCATGCATTCCTTTGCAAGTCCTAATTAGTTCTATTGTTCCCAGAGACTGGGAGCTAATGTGCTCATTGCTCAACAACAATAATAATGTAAATGCATTACAATAAAAAAAATATTTTCTTAAATTTATAGCCATGTATTACAACATATTTACTTCATAGGAAGGTTTATTTTTGTCTGACAGCTAGTGCAGTAATTAAGTCCATTTGCCACAAGTAAGCAGTTTATTTTCATGTTTCACTAAACAAGTTTAATAATAATTGCATGTACTCTGCAATTTAGGAAGACTCTTTTATTTCCCTTGTGTATCTTTTCAACATGATATTTGTTTGAAATGGTTTACTGTGCATTATTTAAGGGCCAGTAAGCACTAAAAATTCTTGAGTTATTTAAAAAAAAAAAAAGGTAATTCCTCTGTCAGCAATACATTTATTTGAGGACTTTCACAGTACAAAATTTTATGAATTGACATAAAGGAAACAGAGTTTGGCTTTAAGATGTTGACAGTTACTCACCTATTGGTACACAATGATTTTTGTGTCCTTTGTTCTTTCCATGTCATTGTGGAAACAATCAGTAACATTAACCAATCTTCTTCCTAATGTTTGAATCACAATTAAAATGTATTTTAATTACAAAACACACAAACACCTGGTATGTCTATGATGTTAGAACAGTAGAATGCATAGGGGAACAAAAAAAAAACCCCAACCAAACAAAAAAGACCCACATACACACCCTAAACCCAAAACCCCCACAATCTTCTTTTTAGTTAGGGATTTTATAAGTAAAAGACATGGGCCTTTATGAGACTGTGTAATATTAAATTCAAAAGACTGACTTAACAATGCTTCTGAGTAGTCTTGCAAATGTTACTGTCTACAAATGCCATAGAGTACTGGAACAGGTATTTCTGTTAAACAAAAATTCTTAAAATGTCTGATAGGTGTTACAAAAAAAAATTTAAGATAACATGCATAGCATGTATATGAGACCTAAAATGATGGCCGTGCTGAATATTGGGGTCCTAATATTAGTCTATTAAAATTAACATCTGTGTTCATGATCTCTTTATCATGAGGAAAAGATAGCACTATCAGCTAAGCAACAAATAGCCAAGTCAAAATAGTGGCATAAAGTTAGTTAAAAAGATATAAATCTGTATGTTTGATGATACCTGAGCAGGATATTCTAATAACAGCAGCTGTTTCCACATTCAGAAAGTTTTTAAGCCTTCTCAAATGTTTTTTCCTGGGAGAGTGCACTGGTCTCAATCAAGGTGTCTGTCAGTCCTTTGTGATTAAATATATAGTCTCATTTCATATGTGAGTTTAACATTGTTACTGTACACTTGAGGGCTGTGACACTTACCTTTTTTTATTTTGCTGTTCAGTGTCTGATTTTTCCATGAATGCAGCTGGGTTTCACCTTTTGCAGGTAATAGCATACAGTGCAACTGATTACTGACAAAGCTAATAAATTAAAAAGAAACATATACCTGTGGGTAATTAAATTAGACTTGATGAAAGTTGTAGAGATTAATGCATGCAATCAAACTATGTGCCTTAATCACTTCCACTGTCAGCTATAATTTATGGCAGAGCATCTTTACAACAATTCACTGTATCTAAACTTTAAAGGCATGTATATGCAGAAAGAAATGATACTGCAATTTAGGTAGCGGTTGCCCCCGCCCAGAAGAAGAAATCAAAGAGCA
>VZTJ01005054.1:4541-26715 GCA_013397795.1 Orthonyx spaldingii
CCCTTTTTCTCTTTAATGCCAGTGCTGTCTAATAGCTTCTTTGGTCAGGATTTTTATTTCTGATCCTCCACCTAAAATTCATCTGAGTGTGTAGAAGTTTATCGTTCGTTTGTTTGCATGCTTAATTGGAGAGATAGGAGTCCATTTAACATGTACTTACTCTTGAAACTGTGTGCTGAACAGTACATACTTTTGAAATTATGAGTCCTACATCTGTCTTTGCTATTGTTAATACTAATTGAATCTTAATCAGAAGATGATCTCCATGCTGTGGAAAGCACAGAAACATTCATTCTGATCTTTTATAAGCTCTAAATATGTCATTAAAAATAATTTGTAGATCAGTTCTTTTTTGTTGTTGCATTTCACTGAATGTAGCAGTTCTCTGCAATGCAAATGCATTGCGTTTTTGAATATGCCTCAGTTTCTCTATTTATGTAATCTAAACTTTTTTTTAATAAAGCAAAAGGTGTTATCAGACATCATTTTCATGCAAAAGAAAAATTTACACAACTGTGTACCTTAAAGTCTGTTTTGCTCTTTTTATCTAAACTTCTGAGAATTCATGTTCTACATAAGGTTTTCAAATACATTACCTTTTATTTTCTTATTGCATGGTTTGGTTTTTTTTTTATTGTTTCTGGTTCAATAAACACCTTCTAGCACATCTTTTGTGTGACTGTGATTTGCTGTGTGCTATTGGTCAGGTGGCTAACTTGAATCAGCAAATCCCCCATGCTGCATGTGATTGCTGGAATGGATTTGGATACCTGCCTAAGTGTCTGGTTGGAAGGCACTAAAACAGGACACTGTAGGAGATCTGTTTTAAAATTATAGTTATTTGTCATTAAAGATTTGATTTTACCTTAACAAGATTGTGCTTGTGGCTGGGATTATGCCATTTACTGGTACTTCAATGTCAGGAGTTTTCTTTTATGAAGGGTGAATTCATGATTGTTTCCTGGAGTTTTGCACTAAAAGAAATCGGTGTCACTGAGTAGAAAACAATTTTTACCTATAGCATAGTGTTCATAATATGACCACAGACATTTTTCTAAAATTCTCTTTAATAGTAACCCTTGGTCTACATGATAGTAGTCTTACTTTTTTTAGTTAACTTTTGGAGGCCAGATCTGCTGCCTTAATGTAGGGACAACACTGACGAAGCAGTAAAATCTTGCTCCTTTTTGGGCAGTGGCTTTGCTGTGTATTTGCAGGTGGGAATGTCTGCCCTGCCTATAGCTTATGTCACTCTTGAACTGAATTTTAGCTCTTTCAGGTCTCGCAGCTTCGGGCTGGATGGGCAGCCCTTACAAGCCCAAAAGTAAGGTGATGTTTGTTGACAACTCCTGGGAATGCTGTGGTTTCCTGCTGGACCCCTGCATGATGGGCTGCCTTGAATTGTGGCAGCTCTCTTGCTCTGCACAAGACTGTGGTTCCTGTTGCCCAGTTCATTCTTAAAGGAGTTTGAAACACAATTCCCTACCTAAAAACTGATAGAACACCACCATTCATTGTGGTACAGTGCCACATCCTGAAACAGTTGGATCAATGTTTAGGAATTGCGTAATTAGCTGGAAGAATGGGGGTTTCCTGGTAGAGATAGAGGTTTTGGGTTTTGATGTGGGTTTTTGGGTTTTTTTAGACAATGCAAAAATGACTCAAAGAGCAGGCACTGAGAGTCACTTCATGCACATGTGCATGGAAGCAGCTTCAATAAAGGCAATAGGGAATAACTGCAAAAGAAAAACTAGGCAAACTTAAATATTCAGTGTCAAAATACTTATTGCAACATGGAAAAGGAAAAACATAAACCAGTAAAATCAGTCATTAGATAAATACTATCATAGGATCACTCATTTTAAGAGACCTTTTATAGTGTATATAAATATGGATTGTGGTCTTATGTTCACATTTTTCTCATGTAAAGATTTTTTTAACATGTCACCAGAAGTAGGAAAAGGTGTAAATGGAAGATTATTGGCCTCTGCACAATAGAAGGCAATGGAATTTTCTAGAATGATTTTTTTCCTACAAAGCTGTAAATTAATAATAATTGTGTTACTGCTTCTGTAGTATAGTGTAAAAGAAGTTACCTATGACACTGTAAAACACCTGAGTCTCAAAGTTTGTAAGAGTCTACATGCCTGCTCTAAGAAAAAGTAAACAAAAAATGAGACAGAAATAAATTAACTTGACTTAGAGTCAAAGCATTGTTAAGGTATGTGGCAGGATATCAGACACAAAATTGGAGGGAGAAGAAAGTAAAGAACATAATTAAAATGTTATTTTCTCCTCCTTCCAGTTACCTCTCATCTTTTGTTATTCATATAGGCTTGTTGCAATTGCATGTAAATGATTGATTGACTCAGAGAACTCATTGTAATAAATTATGTTTGATGTGCTATCTTGAAAAAAAATCTTTTGAAATTCTGTCTCTTTTCTTTGTCTGCTGACCTTGTGGCTTTTAATATCTTGTTTCCCATCTGTCTGATTCCATTATAATCTGAGCATAACTTTTCAGACCTTAATGCAGCTCTCTTTTTGTTCTGATTTAAGTAAGCCTGTAACACAAATATGGGATTTGGCCATCAACAGTATTATTAGAAAGGAATGTTGAAATATGTGTTCCCTTTACTGATGCGAAATAAAGAAACACTTATCTGTAGATATTTGATAATACATATTTACAGTGCATAGATCTGTCTCTACAAGCAAATGAATACAGAGATGTCTGTATCATTGTATTACATCCGCTTTAATGTTACAAGTTCAAAGGTTACTTTTAAGGATTATTTCTTAATTAAAGGAGAAAAGAAATGGGTCTATAAGGTTTCAGGAAAGCAGTTTTAAATACAGATTTAAAAATACTTAGCTGAATATGTCATACAGATGTACCCAAACTCCAGTTTGAGAGATTGATTATATTATAGATATTTCTACTACAAGAAATGTCTCTAGCAGTGAGGTCCTGTGCCTTGAATTCCAGGGGAATTTGGAGAAATAGACTTACATTGTTACAAGCATTTTTTTCTAAGGGATACAATGTCTGCAGAAATGTTCATTTGGGATATCATTTCTATGCTTATAGTTCAGCAGTTTGCTTAACAGCTGTAAGATATAGGTGGATAAATTCTTTGTGTTCTTTATTAATGACATAAATTGTATCTGCTGAAAGGTTTTTTTGGACAGTGCCTTCTTAGGGGGACTAAATCTTTGGAGTGACCAAAGAGAATGAACTGAGCCAGGAAGAGAGGAAAGGTTAAAGCATGGTAGTCCTGGGAAAGTCTGTAACAGTTTCATGGGACAGTAGAAACAGAATCATCTTCTAGGTTTGCTGAACTCATCAGTGAGTTAGTATGAATGTGGCAAAAGGCCACAGAGTTCATTCAACTGTGTAATTTTGCATAAAACACAAAACACTGATATATTTATTTTGACATGGTCTATGTAAGTTTATTTGTTTGGTGATGATACTACAGCTACTGCTAATAATTCATTTTATCTGGCTAATTTGACTATGAAAAAGGTACCCAAATCAGAGAAGGAAGTCAAAGGAATTCAAAAGCTTTTGTCCTTTATGATTTTTTAAAAAAATAATTATAAGCAAAGCAGCTTTGTAGACTACATAGGCATATGCATTCAAGCAAGTGATTGAATGGAAGTCATTGACAGAAATGGAATTATTCTTCATACTAAGTAGCAACTTGAACTGAGACCTTGCTATAGTCTGAGCAACTTTAGTTCCAACATCGCTGTCTTTATTAAGCTCTGACTTCCCTGGCATTTTCAGTCTCTTGCTACTGAAACAAGTCTGAAGCAGATGCTTTAGTGGTGAAATTTCAATGTCCAGCAAGCATTATGTTTTAATCCCCTTTTTCCTAGTGTACTGTGAACAAGTGCCTTGAAGAAATCTAGATGTGTGGTTTTTTCCATTACTGAAAATATTACATTCATCTCATCAAGGAAGCTGAAGCAATTTGCAGCACTGTGTTAAGATGTATTTTTAGGGATAAAAGGCTTCTTGTGAAGAATTTGGTTTGTGAAACTCCAACCCCTATTTCTATAGCATAGAACATAGAAACAAATGGATAGAATGAAATCTTGGCTCGATTACATTCAATATCAATATTTTGGTATTTGTGTTTGACTAGGTTTTAATTCACTATGTCCTTCCCAGAGTTAAGTTTGATATAACATTTCCTGTATGGAAAATATGGAAACTTAAATGCATATTCATAAGTCTTTAGAAGTAAATGCTGGTTGTAGTGGATGCCTCTCACCTAGCAGTGAAATTTGTGTTTAATGTGGCAGCTATGTAGTGCTGCATACAAATACAGAAGAATATCTAAAGAGTAATATTTCATCATCACTGCAGAGCCTTTTGCTGTGGTAGAAAGAGTATCGCTATGGGGTGTGACTCTAAAGATGGCTCAAGGCTATATGTTACTAATAAATGACACACTCTTGTAACTCATTAACTCTCTCTATAATCACGGTGTGTTTCATTCTATATTGCTGAGAAAGGTTGCAAACTAAAAAAAAAAAGTTCTTTCTACATACTCCCAGTTCCATTTCCTTTACTGCTGACATTTTCTTGGGGACCAAAGGACAAACATGGTTCAACATTTTAGCCAAATGAGGTGACTCAGGGCTATAAAAAGCTGGAGCTGAAATCTAGCTACAAAATGTTTTCCAACAGTACTCAGGAATAAAGAATTATATTTGTAGTTAGTATATACAAATATAGTTTTTGTCAGTAGTTAGACTCTTTTTTGCTGTATATTTTCTTAGGTTTTCTGCTGCACTAAATCACTACATCCATGATTTGCAGTTACATATTTTCTTTACATGTGACAGTGACACATTCACATTGTCTTTCAGAATATATGGAGAAAGAAGAAGAAAATGAAATGACTTTTTTTTCTGGGGAATTCTGATATAATTCACATATTGGAATATGAATGGTGGACTCTGAATTAATTGCATGTTTTGTTGTAGATTAGACTAATTAGTAGGTACAAAATAGTGTAAACACTTTGATCATCAAAGCAAATTTCTTCCATCTAATGTGAGAAATATGGAGAAAATAATATTTGTGGAAAAAATTGTTCACATGGTCTACTGTTTAGGCAAGCACTTGCACTTACTGGTGCTACTAGTTAACAGAATAAAACAAACACATTGTGTCTGATGAATTAGTAATAACCTTCCATGGTAACTGTAATGCTTTGTTGTGTTACTTGGCTTCAGATATGATCACACACTGTATTCTCTCAAAGAATTAAGAGTAAAGAATCTGCCATGGATTATAACAGAACCACTGATTTTCATGCATTACTGCATCACAAATGTTCACTTCTTTTTCCTAAGATATAATCATACTTACAAAATATATATTAAAACTCTCACATTCTGGTTCCTAAGTTAGCATGCCATATTTTCCCTAAAATTAATATTTTTCCTGTCCTGTCTGACTAATAACTTGCTAAATCTCTCCTTATCTTCTAATGACAGATGATTTATCAAAGCCTCCCACTTCATTAATATTACAGAACATGTGGGGAGCTGAAGAATTCAGATATATTTTCCATAGCTTGGACATGTAAAATGAGAAGCACAGGAGAAAATGAAAAGATAATCTTGTAACTGAGAAAAGGTCCTTGTGATTTAAGCATGGGATTGAGGTTCAGGAAATGGTGAGTTCTATCCCAAAAATCCATCATGCTTCCCACTAGACTTTGGACAAGACACTGCTGGAGTTGAATATTCCGCAGAATATTTAGGGTAACACTCTCTTATCTCTCAGGGTAGTTTAATGCTACATAGGTCCAGCATTAATGGCGTTATAGGGAACATATTAATTTTTGAGTTTATTGAGTTGTACTTAAACAAGCACTTCCATGATACAGCTGCAGCCTGAGTTTTTTTAATAGTAAATAAGTGTAGAAAATATATAATATCTAAAGGATACTTTTGTGACATAAATGTGTTAACTTATGTATCTAAAGTACATAGAAAGAAATCTCAGATAAGTTGTCAATGAAGTTTCAGCTTTCCTGAATACTATACTTTTTCTCCATTTTCAGGTTGCATGTCTCACTCATGTAGCAGCTAATTACCTTAATTGCAAAATTGAAGCAAAACGCTGGGGTACTGCTCATGGGAGTATTGTTCCATATCAGGTAAGGAGAAAGCATTAGGGTTTTTTTCCTTGGAATTAATTATTTTGTGTATCATGGGATTGAGAACTGGCTTTTCCCATAACTGGTAGTCTATAATATGTCTGTGTCTATGTATGACAAGGTTCTGTTGTTCATTGTCATTTCTGCATTTTGCATATTTCTTCATCAGCAGTAGATTAGTAACAGAACACTGAAATAGATCAAAGGTGTTTGCTGAAACTGGAAAGCTAGCATGATGACTTGATTGGTTTTCACCTAACAGAGAAACCTTTTTTTTTAAGGGTTACCTGACTGCCTTTCAATACCAGTTATAAACGGAGATCTTTAAATCTTTTCCCTCTGAATTTTGGTGTTTTTTTCTTGTGAGTCTACAAGAGCAGCCTAAACGACCAAGATAATCTGGCAGTGCTACATATTTGTAATTTTCTATTGATTTTGTTACAAATCACTGACTCAGTGAGACAACACCTTGACTAAGGGAATTTACCAGAACTCAGATTTCCTCAGCAGAGTTCATACCCTGCTACATATAATGAAGAATTGACATTTCTTAAAATAACATGACCTTCATCATATAAACAATCACAGGAAAAAAAAGTATCTCACTGCAAGTTTTATCATACTTTCGGCCAGTTCGGTAAACTCTTCTAGTAAACAAAAAACTTTGTTCTTCTCTAGCTGTTCATTTTGTGTTTTTTTGATGCAGGTCATGCCTTTATGGAGACTTGAGCATATATTTAATTTAAAAAAATGTATTCTTTATGTCGTGTTTTTTGGCATTTCTTATCAAATAGTCATGTTTGCATCTAGCTAGGGAGAGTCTGTATTTCTTAGTTTGTCCAGAGTCCTTTAAGTATTGAGAGGACATTTTCCAGCATTTGTCTGGAGAACTGCACTCAAACACTACTGAGTTTCTTTACCCTCTCCTTTCTTTTTAGAAAAAGTGAGGGAAATTTGGTGTATAGTCTTCCCAGTGGTGAAGATCGTGGTGATCATAACTGAAAGATTTACTGCTTGTGACCATAAACTCTGAAGCAAAAATGTTCCACTATTATGCAGAACACTAGCTAATCATAGTCAGGCCTCCTCAGGTCTAAAATCAAAATGAGTTGGTTTTGTAAGGACTACGTCTATTTGATCTAGGAGACTTTTTCCAGCTGCCACTACATAATCAACTGTCTTGTTATAAATTAGCTACAACAAATGGCAAATTATCTCAGACCAATGGGGAGGTGTTGTGATCTTTCTGCAAGAATGAGTTTAGTCCTGCAGGTATTCTTGTCTCCAGTGCTACTGGTGTCACAGTATGGGTGTGTTTTCTAGAACCAGCTCTGCGTGACCCAGTGTAACCAAGCATCCATTGCACAAGTATTTACATTCTGCTGTGTTTCTGTGATGTGACCTTTTGGTGCAAGTCTTTTTGAACTTTGGTATGTTGGAAGTATAAAACAGATCTGAAGTATCTGAAGTTTGTATAAGCAAGCCCAAAATCTGACTAAACAAAACATTTTATCTTCACCATACGACATATGGCTGAATAACTGAAACTTGCATCCTTTTATGTCCTTTTGGCCTTTGCTTTTCCACAGTCAAAATGAAAAGCATACATTGAGTACCCTTTGTGTCTTTTTTCATAGACAGCTCTTTAGGTCTAGGAGATTGTTTTAGCTGTTTTTTGATTTAATCTAGATTAGTCATTATGTAAATAACTATATTTTTGAAAAAAATATCCTAGTAAAACTATGATTCCTGTGTTTCTATATGCTGTTTCTGTAGTAGGTATTAGAAATATTACCTCAATATTATAAACAATTTTAATCTGAATTTTCTTGTTCATAAACCAGTAATTAGGGTGGATTTTTTATGGGTGGAGTTGTGTGTATATGTGTTTATGGCTTAACATTGCATCAGCTAGCATGGTTGCAATTCTGATTGTAACCATAAGAATATTTTTGGTTTTAGAGATTTTATTTTTCCTTTACTATTGTAAGCTATACTTAGATTGCAAAGCTCTTCATAAACTTGAATTAACCCTCAGTGTTGCTATTGTACTAGTGTCATAGTTTCTCCCACAATTCATTTGTAATACAGTAATTTGTAATATAGAACAGAACTCTGAAACCTGACTTTCATTTGCCATTCTACTTATTGGATATACTCTCTTTTGCTTACTAAACTAATGGCTGTCACAACACTAATTTTTAGAAATATTATTTTTGTTTCAAGATATTTTATGCGAGTGAACTACAATTTGTTCAGATAATGAAAAACACATGTCAGAAAACTGAATTTCTATATATTTCAGAACAATCAGCAAACTGTTGGTTGTTTTTTCACATGTCCTTTATTTTGTTTTCTTTTGCTGTATTTTGAGTGTTTATACAGGTAATAAATTATGAAGTGGTACTGAGCATGCAATCCTGTAAAAAGTGTCAGATTATGTTAAATCATGGAAGATTGGGTAAACATGAGATCCTCTTATAGATATTAAAAAGGTAAAATCAAAATAACTTACATCATCTTTCATTGTGAGAGATATCTGATCAGTCCCACTACAGCACTGACCAAAATAAGAAAAAACTCTGTTAAAAGCATCCTAAATATGTACATAAAAAGTACATTTTTCCTTAAAATAGTTACAATAAGTGTTCTGCATTGAATGCTATAGTAGCTTTTATTTCATCGAGCTTCACCTGAATAAATTTGTTCAAAATATCTTTGCAGATGGCTCTATTTTTTTCTATTTACAAGGTCAAATTTACTTTTGACTGTATCTCTGTTATTTCACTGAATTTCCCTATTGCTTCTTTACTGAAAAATTAGTGGCATAATTTATGCCTGAATGTGTTCTCTAAATTGACCTTTATTACGTTACTTTGTATTTAAAAACATAAAAATTAAGCATTAGTGGAAAGATGGGTTTTCTCCTTCCTGAAACTATTAACATCTTTGAAAATCTGTTTCTGGTCTGGTCTGAGATGTTAAGTTTCGTGTGAAAGGGTTTTCATATTCTGAAGTTTTTTCTCACTTGCTGACAACGTGCTGACTTTGTGACATGATCATCTGAAATGTCTGAGTTTTCAGTTCTGTGTGTTCATTACCAGAAGCGAAAGAAAAGGATTTGAACATCTTTTGAGTATGCAGTATCTCCCAGGGTTCGTGTAAAACTAACTGTAAAGGTTTACCACAGATTTTCAATGGAGGTGAAATTTGCAATGTGCCACAAAGATGAAGTACTCTAGATTCTTATCAGCTAAAATCAGAAATAGTTTTTTGAGTCCTGAAACCTTAATGAAAAATTACCTCCTTTGAGCATATCTGCTGTTTAATCAGAGCAATGTAGTTTGAATAGGTTACTCCTGTGATAGTTCATGTAATCAGATCCCAATTTGCTTGATTTCAAGTGTTAAAACACAAACCTTGAATTCTGGACTGTATCTTAAATGTAATTAGTACAATTTTTAAAAAGCAGTTTTTATAATGAGACACCTTGTTTAGCAACAGTTGCTCCATGATTATCCAGAGGAAATCAGGGCTTAAAAGCATCTGGTTTATATAATTGTGCTGAAAAGTAAAATTCTTACTGTCTTTCACTTGGGGTGATAAGGTCTTCCCTCGTTCTAGTGGTTTCAGCAATGCAGCTTTCTTGTCTGTACCATGCATGAGATCTGGACATTCACATTTTCATCTTTCAATTGGCCCACTTTGATGTCATTCTCCTGAGAAAGTCTATCTGACCGGATTGTTTACAGGCTGTTTCCTGTGGCAGCTTATCACCCTGCCATTGGACACCCTGGGCAACTGGGCAGTACTTTTAGAGGCAAATTTCTGCAAAAGGTATAGGGCTGTTTGCTCTTGGGCCACAACCATAGAAGTCTATTTAGAAAACTGAGAAACCAAGTCCTTGCAGATATCTAATGAATATGATATTATTTTTGGTCCTAAGACTCACAGGGTTTTCTCAAGGATAGTTTGCTAATTTTTCAGAATGTGCAAAGGGCACAGCCATTCTGAACGGAAGTTGAAAACATGAGACAGTAAAGAAATTATTATTTTAACCAATTACCTTTTCTGTTCACTGACCTGTGCATTGTAATAACTGAGACTCAACACTAATCGTTTTTTGTATTAGAGCATCACTTAGATTCTTTAAGTATCAACTTCTGTTTGTGCTAGGCATAAAATTTCCTTCATATGAGGAAACTATCTCAGTGTCAGTCAGTTGAAATGTGTTATGAAAATCAAAGTATAAGCTCACAAGGAAGTGAAAAGTATGAGGTTTTAGGAAGATGAGTACAATCTTAGATAAAATATCTCTGCATTATTTTTATCATCTGCATCTCATACTTTTTGGTCATAGAATTTCATACTGTCCAGGAGTCTTACAAAGAAAATCCCACACATGTCACTTGTGTCTCATCACAGGATCAGAGAAATTCAATTATTGGCCTGATTCATCTGGCAGAGAGGCTTTTCACACAAAGGCACAATGTGCACCAATTTTTCAACTCACCTCTAGAGAATCTCTCAGAGCTTCAATCTCCCTTTTTTTTTCTTTCAGTGGAGAGGACAGCAGAATAATGTCAATCATTTAGAAATTTCAAACTGCTTATTCCATGCAAGAATGGTGATATGTACTCATTTTCTTCTCTGTCTTTATGTGGTTTTATTGGATACTTCTGCAGTTAATGAGTCTAGGAATCAAAAGCAACAAAGAATAGAACTTTGATTATTTGCAAAGTTTTGTTTTGTGCATGAGACTATCCTTAAATAAATCAAGATGGAAGAAAATCTTTCTGCTCTGTATTAGCCCAGTCTAGGAGAAGATGGAACTTATGCACAGGAGAAGAAAAATACAGATTTTTTTGGGGGGAGAAAGGGGAAATTTTAAATTTAGCGAATGCAAGATGATCCTTCTTACTCTGTGAACATTATCTACATAATACTCACCTGGACTATTTAGACTGTCTTGGGGGTCCGTTTTCCTATATTTTTCTTCTAAGCAATGAAGCATATATAACACTGGACATGAAAATTAAATGTATTCACAGGTCAGCTGTATAGAAACTTTGTGTTCTCAAGCAGCAAAACATGTTCTCTCACACTACATGGATGATACTTCCAAAGAACTGTTTGGCCATCCTCATGATAAATGTCTTTACTCATATGATGAATACCCAATACTTTAGTGAACTTGATCTACTTACATATAGGTTTGTTTTTTAACTATCTGCTTCATTTATATCTTTGTCTTACAAGGCAGAAGAAAGAATGGAACCAGAAAAGCACGTGTCATAATGGATTCTGTAAAACAAGAAAACAAGAATATAATTTGCAGGACTTTCCCCCTTTCTTTCTTTTTGAACAAGTTTCTATTTGTAGATTTCCTTACTAGATTTTTTTCAGAAGTTTCCTACTATGGTATGATGAGATTAATCACTGACTGCACAAATGTTTTGGTCTTGTTGTGATTATGGAGGACTAGTGCTGGAACTCTGCTTGGTAAGAAGTGCTGGAGTATGGATTCTTTTCCTTGCCATTCTAGTAATTGAAAAAGTATAGTAATCATCTGTGGTGATCTCTGTAGAAAGCTGTCCATTTATGAGTAATTGATTCTAGTTATTCAAACCTGACAACATTATACTGATAATTTTGTGCAAATTGTCCTTCAGTGGATTGTCAAACCTCTCTCCTGGCAGAGCAGCTGTCTGGAAACCAGTTCAGTAGGTTTGCCGTGGGCAGTTTTAGATATGGTCTCAGTGTATGATATGAGACGTAGTTATAAATTCATTCATATATATCCTCTCCTGTCAGAGACAGCACTTTAAAGAAGCTGACCTTGTGTGCACACAGACAGCTTCTACCTGTACACAGGGAATTTTCAGATTGAAATAAAATGCATTTTTAATTGAAAACACGACACTTCTTTTTCCTGAAGGAAATCCTCCTGAACCTTTTCATTTTAAGCAAAGACTGCAAGATATTTTTTAATGTCTCTTATACTTTGAATTTTCAAAACAGGTGTGAGTAATCACAATTATTGTTAAGGAATCATAGTTGACAAATGAGATGGTCTCATTTTTGATCTCCTCCTGGGAAATGCCACAGACTGTTCTTGTATGTATACTTGTCTATGTGTTTCTGCTGATATATTTATTTACACTCATTTAAACTGAATGTACATTAAGATTGTTAATCTGTCACTTGTCTATGGACACATGAGAAAAACTAATTAAACTAGGATAGGAATACAGATGTACTGATGTTCAGTGTAATTTAGTGGACGTTTGTCTTTCATATATGCTGTTAATTGTTTCCTCCACATTTGGCCATTGCTGGGGTGAGGGATCTAATGTATTATCTACAGCAAACACATTACAGGGTTACTGAATATTACAGATTTGTATATTCATGTCAAATTTAGTTCTTAGGAAGAGCAGTTTAACAGAACCCTGATCAGTAGAAGGCTCTTCAAATTGTAGCTTGTTGGAAAGTGATGAAAGTGGATCTGTGGGATTGTAGAGGAGATATGGATCACAGTTGGATCCCTGCTTTCTTCTAATCTGCATATTGGATGCAAGGCAGAAGAATAAGCTTTGCTTTTCCTTTTCTCAACATATGTTTTCTAGTCATTGTATTACTATACAGGGCAGCCACTCATAAGCTGAAACATGTTTAAACAATCTGAAAGAGAACTCTGTATGCAGCAGTATCACTCAATGACTCCTGACATAATCATCTTGCATATATATTATATATATAAATATATATATATATATATATATACACACATAGATAGGTGCTTCTTTTTTGCTTCTTTTTACTGTATGAAGCTTGTTGTCAGTTTTGGTCAGGAAAAGTTGATTGTTATGGAAGGGTATGTCCACTAGATGTCATTCATGTAATCTAGTTTTTGTTGCAGCATTTATTTCTGAAGAGCCATGTAGGATGGTGGATACAAATTGCCAGCATTATTAGCTGGTTTTCTATATGCAGTGCTTTTGAGTTTTTATATATGTGGCATGTTAAAAAATAATATTATGATTGTTTCTGTGATGGGTGTGATGCACCACTTAGTCTAGAACTCCCATCTTTGCCTATTTTTGCTTACAATAGAATTCATTGTTGCATGAGTAGATGTGTTGTATAAGAGCACCCAGGTGAGCTGCATGTAGTTGGTAACTCTCTGCAATGAGAGACATGAGTATAGAGGTCAGGGCATTATGCCCCAGAGGAAACAAAAATATCATGTGATTAATGTAATTCCACCCTGAAAGTAATCTTTTCTAAGCTCTTTATAACTACAAGAGCAGTTCTTTAGAAAAGTGCATATCTAATTAGGAAAGGGAACTCAGATTTCAAAAACTTACAAAAGTGGATTTATATACTTACATATCTTTGCCATAAAACTATGCTTAAATATCTGAGGGATTTAAATTAGAATCACTTTAATCTAGCTTAAATAAAATACCCTGTATGTGGACAAGTAAAAAGTACATCTGACCATTCAGTTGGGTGGGCTGATAGGATCTGTACTGACTGAAAATAGCAATTCTTTCCCCCCTGCTTCCCTCCACCCATCTTTGTAGTATGGCATGTGCTAGGAACTGCTAGACAGCCTCTAGGAAACCATACTCTCATTGAAGAGCAACTGCTGCAACACTGGCCTGTGCTCTTTCCCTCTTTCAGCTCGGAGCAGCTACAGTGAAACTGGAAGCTGGAGATCACAGCTTCGTCTGACCTCCCTTTCCCCTTCCATATGGAATAAAGAATTTCTCTGCCCTGTGTAGTCAGTCAGAGGGCAGGATGGGGAAGTGATAATCCTCTTGGAATGTGCACTTGCATGAAAAATGATAAATGCTACATTGCATGGGAATTAACACTTGCTTATGAACTTGTTTTTAATGGAGTGATGCTTTTCTTTCAACAATGTGAAGGTTCATTGTACTTGTAGACCTGATTAAGAACCCTTACCACTGTTCAGCCAAAAGGAACCATCTGCCACCAGAAACAAAGCTGTTCAAAGCTGTTTCACTCTTTTGCATATTGTCCTCAAGAATGTAAACCACTTACTTTCACATAGCATTTACTTCCCTAAAGAAATGCTTGTTCTCCTCATCTCATCACAACATTCTTTTTCCTCTCAGAATGAGAATTACATTTCTGCTCACATTTAATGCATATGTTTGAAGTCTGTGCTTTATGTCCATGAAACTCTGAAACAGGATTATCTAGAGGTAGTTTAATGAATGGAGTTGCTATATAAATCACATCTATTTTAATTTCTTTGATGGGAGAGCTTGCGTTATCCGGTGAGGATGTTCACAGAGGAGGTCAATCTGTGAGTGGAGTTTGTGAAGCTTGTTTGGTATCTCTAGATATATTTGATATTAAGCACTTCTTTATAAGGATTTGGTGCACAACTTGATTGATACTTTGCAGGATGACCCCTTCTTTTCACAGTAAGATGACATATCATCAAACCTGGTCATTAAGTTAATTTCCAAACACTGATGTCTGCTAATAAATTTGGTATAGACTATATTATTTTCTCAAAAAATATTGCCTTACTGCTACAATAAGGTTAGCTCTACTGGAATCAAAACTGTGGTACTCCAGTACACTGTCACTCCTGGGAATTTAATGGGAAGGGTAGTGAGAGGGCTTCTGTTCTATTTTCAAAAATGACTTATGAACTTAAGAAGTATCAGTTCTGTTGTCCTTCTAAAGTATTGAAGACTTAAATGCTAAATCTACTTATGAACATAAGCTTTAACTATGCAATGCTTTTTAATGTTGTTTCTCATGCCCTTTGCTGCATTCAGGTGTAATGTTGCATGATGATAAAACAGGTATTTTTACTAATGCTTTCCCTAATAAAATTTGATGGCAAAAAAACTCAAAACCTGTAGTCTAAGGTTTTGTCTATTATTAAACCACTATTATGACCAAAATTATTTTCATTTCATTACTTTTTAATAAGTAGGAATTCACTTGTATTGAGATGGATAAGGGTGAAGGTGAGAGAAAAATTTTTTAAAACTAGTTCTCTGTTTTGACAAAATCATACTTCCTGACCAGCACTTAAAACATGCAGTACTCGCTGACTGGAATTTACTCTTCTAATACAAATTAAGCTAGAGAAATTGATCTTACATCTGTATCCCCAAGGGAACCTCAACCAGTTTTATCCAGTCTACACCTTCACCTTTGTTCACTTATATCTAGGATAGTTTTGACAGATGTTTTTTCCAATTTCTATTCACCAGAAGTTTTGCAATACTTGCTACGGTCTTGTTTATGTAGTTTTCCATGCCCACAGAGAAGTATAAGAAAGAATTCTATTTTCAATAAGGAAGATAGAACTGGATTTAGGGATAGGTTTTTGGTTATATAGTTAGTAATGTGTTATGGCAGTTGATCACCATATTGTGTCTAGCAAGTTTTTACATATGTAAATATATGCATAGCTCATCTACAGTGTTCTTGTTCCTGGATTATATGAAGTCAATTCATTCATGTTTCCCTCAAGGTTATATTTTTTAAACCTCTTGTATCTTTTTGATTTTATCTCTGATATTATTTCCACTTTGATCACCTCTTCAAGTGGTGTGTCCAGATCTGGCAAGTGTCTTAAGTGGATTCTTCATGTTTCTGAGTAACACAAAGAGCTTTCATATGTGTCTAAGGCACCTGAGAATAACTTGCTTTAGCTTTTTAACAGCAACTTGTTGTATTTCCTTCATCTCAGGTGTTCTGTTGCCAGGGTAGGAGAACAGCATATAGTCCTATGCCTAAATTTTGCTGATTGCTTACCAGCTGAAGCTTCCTTTGGATTTATTGTTAAAAGGTTCTTGGGCTTCCTTTGTCTGTATTCCATGAGGTTTTTTTTGTTTCACTATGGATCATTTTGCACAATAGTTGTTAGTCATCAGTTACGCTGATGACTCCAAATCCAGTGAAGCCTGCAGAAGTAAGGTCACTCTGCTGGAGTGACCTCTAAGTCTGAGGTAGCACAAGCCAAAGCAGTTGTCTGACTGTGATCTTGGTTTATGTCAGCTACAGCAAGTTGAAGGTACTCAAATTTTGAATGAGGATGTCCCTGTGTGGTTCGATGAAATTTAAAATTTTTGGCATGTTAGTTTACATCATTAGTCATTTGTCTCTTCTTGGGTGTTTCTAGGTAGATGAAGCTTGAGATTTTAAAGGGTTGTAACAATACAAAAGACCCAACTTGTCTTTCATATTTTGTATTTTATGTTTTCTATATTTTATGTTTGAGAAAGCTACCAGGGTAAAGAGTAGAAGTTGAATTATCTTAGTAGAAAGGCCATTCTTCTCTAGATAAAGATAAAAAGCAGACACAAGGTTATCCTTTAATTTGCCGTCGGTTAGTACTGGTTGTGCTTCATGTGGAATGGCCATAATAATAAACAAATAGGAAGCTGATGTGACTTCAAGTAGGGAAAGATTAGCTGAATCTATGTCACAGTTAAATCCTAACATAAAGACAAGCAACATAAAATACTACAAATACTGATGTTAGTCTGTATGATTGTGTCTCTTCTAATCAGAGACAAGTTTTTAACCTTATCAAATTTATCCTTGGCATATGTGGTTATGGTAGTGTCTAGAGAGTTTTGACCATGAATAATAGTTGTAACAATGCAACAAAGGCTTTTGTAGTATACATAAGTTATTAACTTAGCTCATTGAGGCAGAGATTGCATTTTAATTTGGCTTGAGGCTTAGAACAATGGACCCCGAGTCTTATTTTAGTGCTTCTGCAAAACCAAGAATAATGTTTTCCTCTTTTGTGTACAAGCTTGCAGTATTTTATTTGAGGATTTTAAATGTCTTGAAGTAATTCTATGATTTTGCTTTTTTTTCCTGATGTTGCCCATTTTACATCCCCAGTTGACCTTCACCACTTTGTCAAAGTTGGGAGATAAATGGGAAGTATAAATGACTATCACATGACTGGTGAAATTAGAAAATAATCTGAGATTTGTTTAATACCTACAGTGTTTACTGATGTATTTAAATCATGAATGATGAGGAAGGCCATGGGCAGGAATATTATGTGTATTTGTATTAAGAGTCTGATCAAGTAGCTCATTTAAGAATATGTTATTAATTATACCTCTTTGCACTCCTGCATAATTATGCTATATTTTCACTGTTACCTTTTCAAACTCCTTGGAGATTCTTAAGTAATTTATTTCCTGCCATTTAACAATTTTGAGTAATAATGATGATGAGAAAATAGTTAAATAGTTTATTTTTTCAAGTACCAGGTGCTGAAAGCAACTGAGAATGCCAGTGGTTTTTACAGTGGTTTCCTGTGCATCTTGTGCAAGCTTCTTCAAACTTGCATCGTATAAGCCTTTGTCAGATTAAAAAAGATAAAATAAATTATTTGTAGTCAAGAGATTGGACTGAAACTAAGAAATGTAGTTCTATGTTTGCTTGGAAAATAGCTGTGTTATTTCTGGTTTGGGTGTTAGTTGCAACCTCATTTAATGTGATGCTGATTTTTGGGTGAGTGCTCCCAATTCATTTTTAATACAAGGTGGAGCAGTTTCTTGAAATCACCAGTTTCAGACTGCAGCAAGTAACAGTGGTAGTTACTTCCAGAATTTGTATTGCTGTGTTTTTTATCACATTTCTATCTATGTTTTCAGATTTAATTACTATTCTTGGGATTTGAGTAGGGCACTTTTGCATGCCCCTGCTTCATGTTTAAAAGAGCTGACCTGTTCCTTCTACTTTTCTCCTGTTTGGTCTCTATTTAAATAGTAGACTGTTCATAAGATGTTGAAAAGAAATTATTCCTGTCTTGCAGGGCATGACTGCATGGCATTGAACAGTGCAATGTACAGGAGCTAGTTTCAATGTTGCAAGCAGGGTACAATCATAAACAGTCTTGCATGAGGCTATCCCTTCTCTGTGTAAGATCATCTTTAACAATATTGCTTTACACAGATATTTGCCTGACTTGTTCTAGGACTCCACAACCCCTCAGGCAGTTCATTCTAGTGCTTCACTATTCATTATCTCAGTGGCACACAAGGCAATAAGCTAGGAATATTCAGATCAGACATAAAGAAAAGCTTTCTAATAGAGAAGACAGATCCCTTCCTCTTTTCAGTAGACTTTTATAATCTTATGGGCTGGTATGTCCCAGACTTCTCTATGCTAAATGTTCCCAGCTTGCTTAGTCTTTCCCCTGAGATCGCACTTTCTAGAACTTACTGTTATTCTCTGTACTTTCCTTTTGGAAAACGTCTGTTTTGTGTAATCCAGAACCAAATGTAGTACATTACTCCAGTTCCAGTTTTATCATCTTGCAGAAAGAATATTTTCTGAGACTTGTGGCTTCTGCTGATGATCTAAAATGCCACTTTAATATTACCTTGCTGTTGCAAAGGAGTCTTTGTTTAATTCATATTTAGTTTGTGAAACATGTAAATTCTGGACTCTTTTCTCTTGCATGTGAATTATTCATGTCAGTGAATTACTCATGCCTAATTGTAGAATCTCCCAGCTGATTTTCCTAGTTGAATTTTACATTCTGCTTTCAGATTTCATCTCCCAGTTATCTGCAAACATTTTCAGTTCTATCTAGTCTGCCCAGTGCCTGGAGTTCCTTCTAGTTTTGTGGATCTTCAAGTTTGATGTATGTCCTTTTCTCTCTCAATATCTGTGCTTTTAATGAGAATATTGAAATGATCCATGACTAGTTGATAGTAGTTTTTCACATTGACAAATCATTCATAACCCCTTTGGATGATACCCAACCAGTTGATAATTTGTTTTCTCATGTGGTCTTACTTAAATTGTACTGCCCTTCCCTGTAGTTTGGTGTGCAGAGACAGACACCTAAGTCAATGTATTTGTGCTTTGGAAGACAATATTGGCCGTTACCCTTCCTCTGGTTATTTAGTGGGGAATATACATGTCCTTCTGGGAGGGAAGTGCTGATGTCTAATTTGCTTGATTTTATTATTTTTTTTAATTCAATCACTGTTTGCACATTTCTAATCTCTAGTATCTCACTTAGGTCCCCAAGATGCTAGTGTGTAGCTTCCTCAGACTCTACTGCAAGGATTCTAGAAAAAAAATCTTAGCAGATCGTGACACTTGAAAACACTGTCTTTTCAGAAGTATGCTTTCAACACAGCATTTTCATAAGCTAGCTCAAGTTTCATTGTATGTTGCCATATTCGTGTGCTACTGTACCTTTACCGATGAATTCACTGAGTTTTTGTAGTGCAGAATAGAGTCAATAGGTATTCTTTTAATGCAAATACCAAGCAACAGAAATAGTAACACATTGCATACTGTAAACAGTAGGCAGATAGCTTGTTCTTGGAGATTGTGAAGGTTCACAGGAATCAAGAGGGTCATGAGTTAGTTTCAGATGGCATTTATTACTGTGCTGACCATCTTAGACACTCAGTTACCCAAGCTGATTACTGTGCCCAGCATCTTTGACCCAGACTTAGTCAGCCAAATCCAATTAAATCTTTTAAAAGTGCAAGTTTAGTCTGGCTTCAAGGACATGTAAGACCTGTTGATTAATTTCTGGGTTATGGTTTATGAATTTCACTTGGAAACAGAAGTTAAAACAATATCGTGTTGATGAATGTGCCAGTTCCAGGTTTTGTGTAAAATACTAATCCATAATGTGGACAATTTATGCAAAGAAACACTACATAGACAGCAAGTTTACTATGAATTAAAACTTTGTGAAAATGAGGTTTCAATACTTAAATATTGATGGATGTACTGATTATCTCCTTGTCTATGATTAAATTAGTGTACCAGGCCCTGAAAATTATGAGTGGCATAACAATAACAATAACAATAACACTGGCATTTCTAAAGAAATGATGTCTCCTATATTCATGTACAAGTCTTCTGATTCCACCCCTCCCTTTTTTCCCCCTATATTATGAGTTCGAAAAATTGCTTTGGTGGAAAAAGAAGGAAGACAGCTGACTCCTTCACATAATTACCCAAGCTGACTTGGCGGCATGCTAGACTTTGTCTGTCCTCCATTTTAATAAAAGCTTACTCCATTGTTTGGTTTTTGCATCTTTAATTTCAGTTCCTTGAGGGAATCAAGACTCTGTTCTTGATTTAGTGAGACTTTACTGTCTAGATGTAAATGGTATTTTTTTCGTAATGTATGTCAGACTTACCAGACTCATCAGTAATGTATCAACTCATCAGGACTTGAAAGGGAAGGCAGCTTCTCCCTGAAGCTCCAAAAATACTGAAAGCGAAAAATGCTGATTGTTTTTGTTTTAGATCATCACATGGCTTTTAAGCCAGCCTTATGATTTTTGGGAGATCTGAGTGATTCTGAGTATGTGGCTTGGCATAACGTAATCAGTCACTGTACCATCTGCTCTAATTCCATCAAGAGATGCTCCCCCTGACATTCCCACCCCAAAACCATTTCTGATAACCTTGCTTCCAAGGTCTGATAACCTTGCTTCCTTGCACCCATGTCTTCTAGTGGATAAGCAGACCTTTAACGTCTGAAAGGCCACTAAGAGGCAAACCTAGTATCCACGAAATTTAAAATGCTGTTCAAATCCATTGTAGTTGTTCTGATGTCACACTGCAAGAATGTCTTAAAACATATATGTAAAAGAGTTGTAATGAGAATTAGAAATGCCGCAGACTGAATGTCTCCGGAGCCATTATGAAAGTGGCTGCAGTGGAACTGGCAGCAGTTGGTGATTGAGTAATGGTATGATGGCAGTTTCAGTTCAGGCAGGGAAGACGATGTGTTTGCCACATGCGAATTAATATGGTGCTGTTTTTTTACTATTGAGGGATTAGCACAGCAGTTTTTTTCAAGAATATTTGAAGTACAACAGAATAGGGGAATAGCTGAACCCATATTGCAGACAGCTGCTTTTTTGAGCTGATGATCTAAGTATCTGCTATAGCTGGGAAACATCAAATCAGAAATTAAAACACTGCTAATGCATATGATAGGACTTTTAAAATACCAGGCAAGAGCTATGCCCTTCAAACAAGTAACCAGAAAAAGGATGAGAGACAAGAATATCTGCATGCCATTTGGACTAGGCTTTCCTGCTTAACAGCAATTTGTATCATAACCATTATTTTCAATGTATTTCTGGGTCCATACTTTATGAATATCAGCCAGCAATAAAAAATAAAATTGTGAAAGTGTATTATAGAAAAAGGGATGCTGAAAGTGATAATTTGAGTTCTAAAAGTTAAGAATTTATTTTTCATCATTCTAGTTCTCTGTTTTTTTTCTAATATGAAAACTATGAATAAACTCAGACAAGCTAGACATTTTTTCTTTAATTTTTTAACATCCATGAGGCCAGTATTTGATATTCACTTATAGAACATATCTTGCTGCAAATGCACGTTAAGCATTAAAAACTAGTGGAATGATTGTAAAAGCCTCTTCTCAGTATGTAGAAAATTTACTTTATGAGAAATCAAATTCTTGGTCATTGTTCATGCAGCTATGTATAACTGGGATTTAATCAATTGATATCATATTGCACTGAGCTGGATCACATTAAATCATGTGTAAGTAGTAAGGAAAACATTCTGCGGCCAGTATTGCCCTCTAAGATGAATCTGTTAATAAAATTAAGAATACAAAGTTCCTAGAATGAGAAGGACTATATGGACTGCAGCATCATGCTCAGTTCCCTTGGAAATCAAGTGTGTGGAAAAGCAGCCATAAAAATTTGCCAAGCTAGAACATAACTTGAGCACATTGAGGCTATAGTGATTAGAAAAGGAAATTGGAATACTGTGTGGCTATAATCTACTGTTTGACATCCAGTGCCTGCTCGTGTAATTTACTTGCCTCTTTTGGTCACCTGACTGAAGATGTTAAGTGGGCCACAGGGTAAGCCAGGAAATTCATCTCTTGGTTTTCCAAGTCCGTAGCTCAGTTGTTTCCCCTTTCCCCTTCCTCC
>VZTJ01005054.1:26748-40135 GCA_013397795.1 Orthonyx spaldingii
CCCCCCCCCTGCTTCTTCACAGCTGTCAGCACATGCACAGTAATTGCTTAGGCCAGGTAGGGCAGATCTAGAAAGATACACATGGAGCACATGCAAATCTGCACTAGATTTTTCGAATGCAGCAACAGGGTGAAGTTAATGTAAAGCAAGATTTCTTTTATGTTTAAAGTTTCTAAAACTTATAAAAAAGAGAGACAACAAATTCACTTAATAACCTTTCCTTTTCTCTACTACTACTAACTGAGAGGGTCTGGAATTTTGCCAAAATATTACACATTGCTCAAGAAGATTACAAAGAAATCCCAGACATGCACTGGAGAGCTATTAAATTTAACATTTCTAAAAGATATTTTCAACAGCTAAATACTTGTTAGAACATTGTTTTCCTCAACTTTCAAAAGTTGCCACAACTCAGTCACAGATAAGAACTTCCAGCTTTGTAATTGATATATAAATTGAGTTTAAAACCAAATCCACTACATTTCCTGTGGTAAAGGAAACACAGACTCTTCAGTTTGGTTTGTCCCTAATTCGAAAATCATGTTCTCAGGAAATCCTGCATCATTTTTTTTACATAAACAGGAAAAGTATTTATTTGCTTGGGGCTCTGTTTGTGTGGACATGGGGGTGAGCAGAAATAGTGTAGATTCTGGAACTCATGTGTTAATGAATATATTTCAGAATGAAGAAAAATATATTCCAAATAAGGTGAGTTTCTCTCTGATCATGAATGGGCTAGTAGGAAGGGGTTTAAAATGCTTTATTTTTTCCTTTACGTCTTTTTACTGTTTCTCTGAGTTGCAGTAATGAGGGCAATTAAAAATGAAAAGATGACAAATTTGTAGGGAAGGTGTCTTTTTATACCTCTTCAGGTATTCTTGCCTTGTCTGCAGAGTTGTTTTTCATCATCTGGAAATGAATGATTTGTAAAAAGCAATTGTAAAATTGCTGCAGGGTTTCAGCCCTCACATCCTTCTCTGCTCTCACCTCCTCAAGGCCCTGAATTTACTTTTGCTATTTGTAGCAGGTCAGTTGAGGGTCGAACAAGTTGAGGGTCACAAGAAGCTCCTGCTTGAGGGTCACAAGAAGCTCCTGCTTCTTGTGAGCTTTCCTGATTTCACTTACTGTTTGAACAAGATATATTGGATTATATTTTCTCTAGGTTAACATGAACTCTACACTTCACACAATTGATTTTGCTTTCAGTTAGAAAATAGTGTTACACATTTTGAGTATAATTTGTGCAGTAGGTAGGTTGCTTTTTTTGTGTGGGTGGAAACAATCTGTAGAGTTATTGTGGGATCTGAACCCTGTTTAGTTATAAAACTTTTGAAAGAAAAGGCCAGAGATTTTTAAGGAACTATTTGTGGATTATTTTTCAAACCAGGATGTGCTTCAAGGTATTATTTAACAAGAGGACTCAACAACCTCACCAAATGCAGAGAAAAAATAAGTGTGAGAGCAGGTGCATGCTTACTTTATTTGGATTTGTTTGTGACATTTTCTTAAAAGTTTAAAGTTCAGTATATCACTCTAGTGAACTGTGGTCATGCACAGTCATAGCTGCAGGGGAAAACTGGAAGCAGTGATAGTCTTAGCAGAAATGCTAACGCGAAAGTTGCTCAGAGAACATAGTTTAAAGTGGAAAATCAGGTTAGTTTCCTCTTTTGTTTTCTCAAGGGTAAACTGTGAGTTAATGTAGCAACAACAAAATTATAGGTATTTCTTTATAGGTTTTTTAATTCAGTGAAACAAACAGATTTTTTCAGTAATCATTCTAAGAGGTATTTTAAGAATGTTAGCCCAAAATGGTAATTATTAGGTGACTGTATGTTGCTGTGAGAAATGCTTTGTGTCTTACATTGCTGCACAAAGCAGAAGTTGCTGTGGAAGGGTATTCTTGGAGCATTGAGCACAGTTTGAAATGTCCACTTGGTGAAGTCATAAATGGTGTTAGATGAATAACAAACATATTTACCTCTTCTAGGTAATCTTGGAGGGGTAAGCAAGTTAAGCTATTACAGATAGTTCTCCATCACACTTTTTAATTTTTTTCTGCTATTGTATTCATTTTATAAGTGCATATATCTGAAAACTTTGATTTCATGTTCCCATTTCTCTTGTGTGATCCAGGAGCAGGGCATGAATTCTGATTGTGAATTCTTAAGACAGCAATTTGAGGGAAGTAGTAGTCATTCCTTTTCATATATATGGGCAGTGCCAGGTTACCTTTTTTTCATTCAAAAAAATTTTTAAATGCTCCATAGTGTACATTTAAGATTTTTGTAGTTATTTCTATTATTTTTCAAGTTGATAGTTATCTTCATGGATAACCTGAGTGGGAACAGAATGCATGATTTATATGCAAATGTGAATTTTATTCAGAACCCTTGGATATAATTCCAAAAGTAGAACTAGTTACCTTCTGCATGTATTTTACTTGGTTTTAAGCTTTGTGGGCAAATGTGGACTATACCCATGTTGTCTTTATATAAGGAAATGTTAGGACTTGCAGAGAGAAAAGTAAAGTGCATATGTCCAAATAATTTGTTATGAAGAATTGGAAAGCCTTTACAATTCCTTTAATCAAAAATGTCAAATGAGGGAACAAATTTGTAGGCTACTGCTGCCATGTGTACAGGTGTGAGTCTAGTTTAGGTGTTATTAAAGGATGTTTTTCAGAAAATAAAGGAAAGAAATCCCTCAAACTCTTCCCAGTTTAACCTTTCTTATTTATACTTTGTGGACATTTGTAACAACTTATCTATGCAGTTCTTTATCACCAACAGTATTGCTCTGCCAGCAAAATCTGCTATTGGCAAATTTTTGAATGCTGAATTTTAGATGGGATGAAAAAACCATGTTTGCATCTCACCTTTTGGCCACTGATAATTATGTCTTTCTTGTGCAAATTAGTTAATCTATAGCCACAGAATAGCAGCCGTTTTCTGACTTAGCCTTAGCTCATGCAGGAAGGCTGTAAGCTGTGGTATTATAAGTTGTTTAGAGTTGCTGTGATTTTAATAGTATGTTTATAAAATTCTTAATAGATCTAAAGAACACACTTTACAAGGATTTCATTCTGTTTATACATAGAGATATTTTTAAAAATATTCCTTCCTCCTCACTTTTATTTCTAATCCTAACTTTTAGGAACCATTTAAAAAACAAAAAAAGTTTTAGCAGTTATTTCTAGATATGTGGGGGTTTTTTTGAAACAAAGGGAAGATGATAATTTGTGAGAAGTAAAACTTTAATCCACCTCTCAAAATTTGATGTAACTCTTCCCTTAGACTTCATGGGGTGCTGCAGTAAGACTAGGACCCTAATGCTTTCAAGAACTGCAGAACTTCCTGCCTTGGAAAATTTCTGAAGTGAAACTCTTCTTCGTATTCATTCCATTCATCATCACGCTCTGTCAGTTTTTCACACTGGCCAATGAATTCAGTATCAACTACTTGAAATTATAGGTCTCCTATGTCTTTTCCAATATTTATACTTCGTACTTCTGCAGACTTTTTTTCTAGAAATTAATGGAAGAGAAACCAAACCCTCACTTTTATTTTACATTTAAAATGCAATTTTCTTTGTTGTATCTACTTTGATGAACTCTTTACCTACAACCACGTGTGGAAAAACAGACTTAAAAGAAAAAAAAAGTTAAATAAAATTAATTTTTTCAATGATAAAACATTATAATATCATATTTTCATTGGCAAAACTCTAGGGTTTTATTTGCAGCAAAATTGGCAGAAACAACTGCAGGCAATTACAGGCTTCTATTCATCAAGTTACCTAAGCATATGTCTAACTTTAATTGAGTGAATAGTCATTTGACTTCAGGAGATTATTCATGTTCATAAAATTAGACATATGCTTAAGTAACTTGGTGAATCAAGGCAATAGAGACTTAATAGAATAGTGAAGACAGAACAAGCAACTGTAACCTGCACTGTAGATGTTCTTTGATTGCTCTGACTGCTCAATAATTGTTCTCAGTTGGTGTATTTTCTGTTCCTTAATAAAATATCCAGGTCTAGTAATTGTATAGTTTTGTGTTCCTCTTCTATGGACAGTGCTTTATACCCAAAGAGCAAACAGTCTCTTACAAAAAAGTGAATTGAACCTGTGGAGGGCTGTTACGACTGCTCTCATGTATGTTAAATATATTTAATATATCACTGTTTTATTTTATAGGACAGCAGCCCAGGGGCAAGAGTACTGTGCATTTCCTGCCAAGTGTTGTTTGTTAAATTTACTAATTTGATTTATAGGCATGGTACATACCATGACCAGTATGCATCAAGAGACATACCAATTTTTCATCTGAAGAATTTTCTTTGTTTCGTATTCTTGTAAGTGATTTTGTGTTTTAAGGATGCATTGCATTAGATAATTCTGCCTCAGATTTTCCTTCAAGTGTTTTATGAGAAGGCTTAACAGATTTGTTTTGGAGCAGCAATGTGCTGATATACTGAAGAGTAAGTGTTGACCAGAAAGAAACACAGGTACATGCAGTGGAGAGCAGCTAACAATTGCCAACTCAGATTACTTGTGGTTTAAAAGAGGAATGTAATTTTAGGCAATGGTTTGCAGTATAGACATTTATGTAGATTGATAACCTAGGATTTCATCTTGATGTACAAGAATGATGTAATTTTGCTCAGTCAACTTTGTTGATACTAAAATAAAAGAACTGATAAAGAAAATATCTAAATTTAAGAACTGACATAATCATTGATGTTGCACTGTTTAAGCAGAAACACTTTTTGTCCTACAAAAGAGAGCTATGTGCTCCTGCATGTAGTCAAAATAGATGTGTTATCATAGCTTTGATCAAATTAGCCCTTTTTTCCTTCAAATTTGACTTATTCTCTTGTTTCTTTGTTCAGTACATTCTTACCTTTTCCTCAATAAAATTGCAACCAAGTATCTGGTATTACTGCAGTTTATTGGTGTAACAAAACAGAAAAACTAAAACACTTTAACTTATATTTATTGTGTTACTTAAGGAACTGAATTGCAGGCTAGTGCTAGGAAACTTACTCATGGGATTCCAGCATCTGGACTTACAAGTCAGTTCCTTTTTCTCCTCTCATCAGACTAAAATACTTTCTCAGGCATTTGACTAAGTGTATGATTCCTTTTATCATTATGGATAAGTTTTAAAGTAGGATATTGTATTGCTGTGATTTGCCAGGTTTCTATGGCATTCTGCAAAAATCTGTGTATTTATAAAAACTAGGAAAACAGGAATTGTGATTAATGCTTTTGAAAACTTGCAGTAGTATTAATTAAAGCTACATAAAACAGGCTTATGAAACAATAAGATTGGCTATGGGAAAGGTACTTTTTGTTATTCTAAAAAATACAAATAGAAAGCAAGAAATATCTGTGCGTGGAAGGAAGTATATCCTGTATGTCAGATGACCTTTGTTGAGTTCATCAAACTGAAGAATTTGGCACTTCCATTTCTGTTTATTTGATAATGGGAACATATAATAAGGATAATGAAGGTAATGTGATTGAGGTGTACAGGAAGGAGCAAATGAATAGAAAGAGGATGAGATTTACATATCTGTTGTAGAAAAAGTATGTATGATACCTATTATTGCCTTGGTTCCTTTCAGTTGTCACATCTTGCTGTCATTCCAAAAACATAACTGGACAGAGTGCCATGCAGGTACATAGTGGACATAAAATTAAGCAAGCTGCATTTTTTTCGTGAGAAATAAAATCAAGCAAAAGACATAATTTTATTGGTTAGAGCAGGCTTAAAATATTTATACTCTTTTACATATTGCCAAAATATTTTCTTTAAAGCCTCTGCAAAATTAGGACAAATAGAAGTTAATGCCTGATTGGGAATTATTTTCTTATCCCATTGACATACCAGGACATGAATAAGAAGTGGTTAGTGAAGATTTGATAAGTAGCCTATTGGAATCTTGAAGCAGATATGTGATTCTAAAATACATTTAAAACTGCTGCTTGCATGTATGGACGAGACTTTTAAAATTTCTTTTTCTCCTGCCGTACCTTATTTAATACTTTGTTCCATTTCAGATGAAGTGTTGCTGTCTCTCTCCTTTTGAAGTTCTTTCACTTTAGTAGAGTGGTGGTTATGTAATATATCCTTTTAACACTACTAATTTAAGATATTGAGGGATATCTTTTTCTTTTAACACTGCCTTGTTAAAAGAAAGAACTGAGAAATGAGGCTTGCAAGTTGTGCTTTGAAGGATACTTGTAACACCATATTGTTGACTATTTATAGTCATGTCTAAACCAGAATTGCATGTAGAGAAAAATTTGCTGGAAAGTTCTTTTGCTTTGTAGGCTCCTTGAAGAGCAAGGCTAAGTCAGACTCATTTCTCCTCAAGTAGTATACGTGACAGTTGACGGAGATGGATTCTTTCTTATATTCATAAATCTATAGCTGAACTGGGGCAAGCCTAGTTGGAACAAAACACTGAAATACAAGCAAAATTATAGAAAGTGTAAGTGATAAACAGTTCTTACTCACTGGAGGAAGACTTAAAGGCTTTTGTGGAAGACGTGAGCAAATAACTTTCTCTGTTTTTAAATGTGTTTTGTAACACAGTTATTTTTGGATAAACAGAATGAAGGGAAAAAAAAGGCAAAAAAAAAGAAAGAATAGGCAAACCTGAATTCCACTAGTGCCATTTTTAACAGTATAGTCAGAAAAGCAAACCCTCTGTACACAGAAAAAGAATTCCTTCAATACATGAAGGATCTCTTGAATCATTTATGGGTTTGCTATGTCTTTCATTATTTAACTTTCAATTGTTCTTGCAAGTAGTAATCTAAATGGTTCTGAATTATAATGTGTATCCCAGTGGGAAGAAAGCTGGGACAATGAAAGTGCCACAAATACTCAAGCTTTTCTTTAAATGCCAGAAATCAAAAGCCAGTATATTAAATAGATCCCATTAGAAACAGGTGCTTCCTCAAGTTTTATTAACTATATATGTACAAGTAAAAAGAGCAGTTGAAGTTAAGCAGTACTAATAGATTCCCAACCATGAGAGATTTCTGCAGGAGAAGATTGTTTCTTTATCATATATAGTACCTACTAATTTTTTTAACTGGCAAAAAAAGCAGGCTCATTGGTTAGTACTTTAAAGCATGATAGCATCTGCCAGCTGGAGTATTCCACGCGGTAAACCTGGGGTGATTAGTCAGAACTGTGTGTCAAGTACAGAATGATGACTTTCCTAACTTGAGGTATGAATCTTGTATTATATACGAGTTGTAAGAAAATTCTGTCTAGGTGGAGTGGGACTGCAAATTTTAAAGATTTAATTTGATCCCTTAACAAAAGAGAAGTCTTCTGTGGCTTGAATTTTTTTCTTAAGGCTTCAAAACTTATTTTTCACTGTATCTTGAGTAACATAATGGTTTCAGACACTATGAATTTCTATGGTGGACTTGCTGATTGATGACATACAATATGGCAGAGGGATATGTGGATGTGATGTCAGGACAGAAACAACTACTGCCCATCAAATTGGAGTAGAAAATGGAGGAGACTGCTGAGGTAAAGAAAAGAGAAGTACATAGCTGGAGAAAATCAGAAATGTTGTTGGAATAATGTATCTATACACACTGAACAATGTTGGAGTTATGTATTTTCAACAGTATTAATTTCTTAATCAACAAATACGTATAGACTGAATTTGTCATTGACTTCTATAGAGTGGTTTCATTTCACAGACAGAGTTGAGGGGTAAATTAACATAAAACTTCACATTAAATTTCATTCTATTTATTCACAAGTCAAATAGAATAGGGAAATTCAAAGCTATTTTTGAGAAACAAGAACATTTTTCTAAAAAGTAAAACCATAGAGCTTTTGTTTGTCAATTTTTCGACTTGAAAAGACTAATTTAAACCAAATTAAACTGAAAGAAGGCTTGTGGATGAAAACTTCTGAATGTGGGGTTTCAGCCTGGAGTGTAGTTTTTCATAGCTGGATTACAGACTTCAGAAAAATGAGTTTTGAGGCAAGGTTATTGAAGTCCTTCAAGGCAGTGATAGTACAGTTTTTTATATGACATGGTATCTGTTTGTGTGTATGACTAAGAAAAAGTAAGTACTGCATGGAACTGGTATTTGTCAGAAGTTATTTGAAAAACATAAAATTCCTAGATTTTTGATTAATGATTTATGTATTTTTTTCATTTAAAATCAATTTTCAAGTCTAATTTCTTTGTCTAATAATGGTGCTAAATAAAAGTTCTTTGGTGCTGGATTGCTTAGCTACTGTTCAGTTCTTAAGTCAGACTGACTTTGTTCAAAGTGGTGCAAACTTTTCTGGAAGTCCTTTACCCATGTTGTGGATGTCTGGTTGGGGTTGTCAGACCTGGAAGTGTGCATACATCAGTTGTGGCAGTATTCATACTCTTATGCTTGCTCTTGTGGTGTAGTGCCCTAATACTGGGAAGTTTTAACATGTGGATAAGATTATCCATGTGTACATTTGCTTGGTTTACCAAAAGTTGAGTGTTACACTAACAGAGATGTGCTTTTTCTTCCACTGGAGTTAGTTTGTGCACCTGTATGAGCA
Source organism: Orthonyx spaldingii (assembly GCA_013397795.1). Lineage (NCBI taxonomy): Eukaryota > Metazoa > Chordata > Aves > Passeriformes > Orthonychidae > Orthonyx > Orthonyx spaldingii. The sequence goes on from VZTJ01005054.1 coordinate 35,339, forward strand.
CTTCTAATAGTGCTACTCTTAGTGAGTATGTTTACAAGAACTCCAGATTTTGGCCATGTGATCCTGAAAATGAATAACTGGAAAAAAATGGTGTAGTTTATTAAGTTTATGAACAGAAAAAAATTACTTTTGGCCTCTTTTCCTAAGTCACTCAACATGTTAAGGACAGAAGGACTGTATTCCCTGCACTCAGTGCATAGAGACATTACGAAAACTGATGGTGTAAAGATATAAAGGAAGATGTTTTTGCAGTAAGTTGGTGGTTGAATAGGTACTATCAACAAGTGTATTTATCAAGTGCTTTAAGAAAGCATCCTTATGCATCTAAGCTTACGGACATACTTCAATTGATTCACATAAATTCTTACTGAAGACAATGAGACTTATTTTCAGTTGGAAGAGACCTACTTTGGTTTAACTATGTCACGGAATAGAAATAGACCTAAAAATTTATTTAAGTGCTTTTTTTACTCTAGGCGTTGGGGTGGGATTCAGAGTCATCTTGTTAAGACAAATAAATGCATGAAAATTCAGTAAAGATCTAAAGTGTTTTTGAAGGAATTCTTGAAAGCAAAACAATCACATTTTGTTCCAAATACAATGTGAACACTCAAAATATAAGACAGTTAGATGGTGTTCAACTAATCACAAGTTTGAAAAACTCTAGAAACTCTTCACACAGATTCACCTGAAAATATTCCAATATCAGTAAACAGATATGAAAGAAAAATCTATGTGAAGTTAAATAGTACTTATCAACAGAGAAATAACCCTTGTTTCTAAGGCCAAAAACATTTTCATTTCCATAGGATCACTGTACTCCTTATTTTTGGATTTTAAGACAGATTGCTCTAATTTTTGGTATTGCTGTATCACTAGGGAAAGTTTCCGGAGTGGCAGCTAGACTACAGTCAGTACTTGTGCTGAAAGCTAACTCAGGGTCTCTGTATTTAATCCCCAGTTTGTTCTGCAACTGTAGTATCTTTCATTTCTCCTGGTTATAGTTTTTTAGTTATAAGAAAAAGGACAAAATAAATTTAGACCTAAATAAATGGAGGTTCACATTTTGCTGTGGTAACCATAATACACCTACTTGCTCCCAAGAAACATTTGTCACAAGCTGTTCTCATTTTGCTTCTGTATCGTTCTTCTTAAATGATGTATATTCATCTCTTTTAGAAAGTTGGTCTGATCATATGATACATTGCTGAAATTCTTATATCAAATAGAAGATAGTTTATACAAGAGTTTCTGGAGTAGTTAGAATTACAAAGCGGAGTTTGGAGAATTCTCTGGAAAGATGATTCAGTTTCACTTGCAACCTGGTAAGCATCTCTTTCTTTCACTGTGTCATTTGTTTAGATATATTAAAAGTATCCCATCTTATTTAGATGTAGTATCTGTGGTTTAAGAGTTTGACATGGTCCCAAAATGGCAACCTGAGTAATGAGTGGTAAAATTTATTGTGAATTTTGCTTAAATTTGTCATTTCCAAGCTTAAAAAAAAAATAGGACAAATAAGACTATTATAGATTATACTTTCAATTTGTTTTTTATACAGATGGGACTAATTCCTGCACAATGTCTCTGAAGTTGAAAGCAAGTGCATTTCTGCAGTTCATTTTGTGCTGGAGAGACATAAATGGTCATTAGTGCCCTCTATTTATCTGTATTATCTAATACTGGGTTGCAATCTGCTGTTGTACATCTCATACTCAATCATGTCTACATCTCACCAACGTACATAGGCAGCAGAACCAGAATAACCTGTACATTTGAACACTACAAGAAACAAAGGTGTATTTGGCATACTGTAATATTTTGAGTACACTGGCAGGATACTTCAGTCTAGAGAGCTTCCTTTAAATCAACAACTTTAGCTCATTTTTTTAGCCTCTTCTGGTAACATCTGTGTTTGAAAACTGGAATCCTTCTTATGAGGTCGTTTTTGCAGAGTTCTCTGGAAGAGTGACTTGGCATCATTCACATCCTGGTCAGCATCTTTTTCCCTGCTATGACATTTGCCTGAGTGTGTGAAAAATATCCCACTTTATTTGATTGCATAACATGAGTCCTAAGTTAGTGCTGACTTGAGCTTTCTATGCATATGCCCTTTTGAGCTCATTTTTCTTCCTGGAAAGCTAAAGCCTGGGCCAGGTATACCAGTCTTACAGCCTTTTGCAGCAACTCCTGTGCTAGGGATAACATGTCGGTGCTGGTATAATTACGTGTGGGTCACTCTTCTCTAGGCAATGGAATAGGTTGCCTTTGATCCGTGCATCTTCCTCACTCTGCACCCTTAAAATGACCCACTAGCATCCTGTCAGGGAAGAGCTGCCTGCTTTTAGGATCTTTCTAGCATTTCATGTCTTCCATTGAATGGTCTATTCATCCACAAAGGACACAATGAATGAGTTAAGTCCAAAGACCATATTCATGTATGTATATTTTTCATCATACCGTGGTTTTAAGGAATATATGTCTACAAATGATGATTAGCCCAGAAAATCTCCTGCATTTTTTTTTTTTTTTGGCATGGAGTGTCAATTTGGATTGAGGATTTTCATAGGCAGTTGATAGATAAGTAGAAATCACAATTTTGCTATTTTACATAGCCCCTGTTGAATGTGAATGAAATATTTATTGTGACCACTGAGCAGCCCAGAGATGCTGTTCAATCTTACTCTCATGAAATAAGGTATATACCTGGTATTGACCCACCCAGTCCATATGGGACATGCAAATTTGAGTAGGGCTTGTTTCTTTTGCTTATTTGGTCACATTAATGATGGGATTGTTTTTTAGTTATCATTTTTACATGTGATTTGTATTTGTTATCCTTTAAAGACAAAGAATTTTCTCATAATGGTTTTTATTATTTAGAGTAAGTAAATGCAGTAAATTTGGCCTTGAAGTAGCTGTTGCATTTTTTTGATGCTGAGTCTTTGGCTGCTTTTATTATCTAAGAGTTACAATTAAAATATATTTCTACAGTTTTTAAATGTATGAGTTCTAAGATCATTTCCAGTCAAATAAGAAAATTATTACAATGAGAAAATTCCATCCTTTTTGTTTTGTAATCTCAGAAACACCCATAAGTTGTATGAAAAGACATGATTTTTCATCCTTTTTAAAACTAATGTTCACTGTAGAAAAATTACAACTCTGAACTCCAGCAAGTAGTGACACACAATGAAAGTGCTGTAGGGTGACACTGAAAGCAGACTGTGATTCTTGTAAACCTCTTTTTTTCATTTCCCCCCCTCTATTTTCTTTCTGTCTTTTGTATAACCTGTCATCTTTATTTATCCTAAGAAATGAGGGATATTTTTATCTCCCTAATAAAAAGTGTGTTATTACTACATTGTTGAAATAAAATTCTTAGTGCAGAATGGTACATTATATTCTGCACCAAGACAACATAGAGTGTGCGAGGGCCACACTGCAAAGAATGTTCTGTTTTACAATGTACACAGTGATGCTCTCAGTTGCTTGATTTTTTCAGGGCATGGTGTTGTAAATGTCAAGAGCCTTTGAAACATTTGAAGCAGATGTTCTACTGCCAAAGCGTAGCATTTGAACTCAGAATGAAACAGTTCCCTTAAACCTTGACATTAAGTCTTAACAGTTTCACTTCCCAATTGGATGTGGTATGAAGAAGATAAATAATAGAACTGTAGCAGGATAAAATATTTATTCTCCCATGAGGTGGGGAAGAAAAACATGTTTAGCATTTACTTTGCAATTTTATTTGTTCTGGCTCATTTCCCTCTTATACTCATATATACATTTCCAGGCACATGTTAAAAGCAGTAACTAGGGCTTGGCTCAGGCCCGGTGTCCTTCCTTTCCCCTTCCCTTTCAGTCTGAGTTTCTCTCACAGCTTCCCTTAAACTCCCTCTTTGTCCCCATGTTCGTTCTGGGAAGCATTCATCAAAATGTTTCCACTTGTCCAAAATCTGTTATGCTTATTCAAACGGATCAATTTCTATGGAAGGCAGTGTCAGCCTTTTCAAATAGGAATGCCATATTTAAATACCCCGATAAAAAAGGCTTGAATTTCCCAGGCTCTCAGTACCTGTTGCTCCCATTGTCATTGGGAACAATGTGGGTGAGAAGAGGTCACTGCAATGAAAATATTTTAATTAGGTGTCCACCTTCACTTTGGAAATATCAGTCTCAATTTGTTTTCTTGTGAGCATATTCTCATGATGAAAGTTTCTGTCTGACATGTTAGTTGTTCTACTGGCTTAAACCACATATCTCATCCTATTTGTGTTAGTGTTGTGTGCTTTGTTGCTTGACTGACAGCATCATGTTATAAATACTCAGAAGCACATAACAAGCTTGTTAGGTCCTGTCACTCATCCTCCTCTTGTGAAACCTATGGCACTAGTTTTATGCCCTTCTCCACACACTATACTCCTGCTGTATTCTGTGCTTTCTGATCAGAGACGCTTTTCTGCCATGCCTCCCTCAAAGTGAGTCAATGCTATCCACAAATCCTCTCTGCTTGAGCAAGGTTGGAGGAAGATCTGGAACTGGGCTCAAATGCCTTTTCTCTAAGCTAACAACAGTCCTCTCTCCTGTGGCCACTTCTCTTTTTCTGTGAATCCATCTGATGGGGAAGCATACAGGCTTTGCAAGAGTAGAAGGGAAATTTAGTGGATAGTGGGTTTTTTTGTTTCTTTCAGCACTTAGAAAAAGTGGCATTGACAATGAAGATGTTATTATTCTTATAGTGATGAAGAAATAACCTGTAAGAAAAAAGTGGAATTTTCATCAGTAAGCACATTC
>VZTJ01005054.1:40142-79192 GCA_013397795.1 Orthonyx spaldingii
CCCACCCACACACCCCCCTAAAATTTTAAATCTACACTGATAGATAAATAGTTAAATTATCTGTTCTTACTAAATTTTCCCTGTCATTCCAATTAGATATCAGAAGATACTCCCTGACTCTCTTAAGGAAAAGATTGATAAAAGATATCAATTAAAGCATCCAATTTAATGTGTAAAGTAATGGTTAAAAGGGTGATCACTCTGAAAGCATTATACAGATTACACAGATATACGTGTGCTTGAAAGCAATGTGTAGTCTTCTAAAGAAAATTCGGTGTGAACATCATTAGTGTGGTACAACATGTCTAGTATTTGTTGATTATGGGTGTGATGTTTTTGTTCTATAATAAGGTCTGTGTAGCAAAGTTGGCAAGAAATCTGTACCATGTACTTGAGTAGATCTTGGAGCCAAAATGTACAAGTGCGCTTTCAGTGGTAACCTTATAAAGCAATTCTTTTAAGTGAGGAGCAGTACTTAACATGGCCTCTATTAACAACTTGTACTGTGATTCTGTATTGCTTGTTGAATTAGGGTTTGGTCTACACTGTTCTGTCTTTTAATAATCTGTCTGCTTTGTTTGGCTTCCTACTGTAACCTTGTTTAGGAAGCACATGATTTCTGTAGAAGCTGCAAAGTAACAAATGTTTCCTTCAGATCATCCTCTGTTTAGCCCCTTACAGAATAAAAAGCTTTATCTGTTCACCCTTCTGAAGGCTTAGTTTGCTAAGCCTTTGTGATATTTTACAATCTGTCTAGGAAGGTCTTCCAAGGGGGTAAGAGTGAAAGGTTATTCAACATACACCGTTACAGGGGTGGAGTAGCGCTGTGGAATTCTGATCAAACTGCTCGGTTTCTGTATTTTCAGTGGCCTTGGAAACAAAATAATAACAAAAATTATAGACTTTTTTTCCTGAGGGTGTAGAATGTAAAGAAATTTGATTTGTCTTATGGAAGGGCAGCTTTGTTCTTAGGACCATCACAGTTTAAAGTTAAATGAGGAGATGCAAATGCACACACAATGCAGAATAATTTTTATGTAGTTTTTATATATATATATGTATATGTATTCATACATGTATACATAAATATATATATAACCTTGTACATTTGTAGTATTTAGATATTACCTATCTGGATGAGGTTAATTCAGAGGCAGTTAGTGATAGGATGGTTATAGTTATGCTAGGAGCTACATGTGTATGTATATAAACAAACATACACACATATATATATATGTATATGTATTCATACATGTATACATAAATATATATATAACCTTGTACATTTGTAGTATTTAGATATTACCTATCTGGATGAGGTTAATTCAGAGGCAGTTAGTGATAGGATGGTTATAGTTATGCTAGGAGCTACATGTGTATGTATATAAACAAACATACACACATATATATATATGTACAGTTTGATATTTTGCTTTAACAATAGTAACTACTTATATCAGTATTGTAACCATCATTATCTAAGTTACCCTTTTTTCTATCACTTTGTATCTACATCAAAAGGTTCTACAGAGTAACTGGATCTCATTATATGTTCTATGTAAATGAGGAAGCTGAGACAGAAATTAAGTAAGTGGTCCAAAGTCAGTCACCAGGTAGCAAAATCCCTATTAGAAGTACTCAAAATGTCACCAGTTTACTTTGCTTTTCTTCATTAAGCAGCACTGCATCTCATTATGTAAGGTCAATATTTAAAGAATAGGTTTATGTTCCTTATGCTTATTATAGGGATTGCTTAGCCTAAGAGTATGTTCCAGTAGAAGGATATTCAAATACAACCATATTTTCACCATCAGGATGATCAGTGAAACAAGTTGTCTGGAGAGGTGTTGCAGCCTCCATCCTTGCAGTCTTTCAAAAACTGGTTCAATAAATCCCCAAGCAACCCATTCTGATCTCATAAGTGTCCCTGCAGGAGGATAGGCTGGAGTCTTCCCGAAGTTTCTTCTAACCCGACTTATCCAATGATCCTACAATCAGAGGTTCATATATATAAAATGTTCCCCCTCTCCTCAGGTCCGTTGTCAGATGGAACAGCAGGAGAAGGGAAAATTACTGTAGAGCATCCCTGTCATTATTCTGGTCATACCATTTCATAGGGAAGGAAAGGCCAGCAGCAGTGGCTGATTATAGTAATGTTTTACAAATTGATACTAAGTGGCAAAGGCAGCAAAATTATGTGCACCAGCAAAAGAGTTAGGAGTGAGGAGCAAGCAGGAATGCTGAACAAATTGGGAAAAAGAAGCAGAAAGACCATGGTCTCCCCATACTTCTGTAGCATAAAGAGGATCACTATTCATGCTATTCTCTTGAAACAGTGACGTCTTCTATGGCTCTGCCTGAAAACATATAGCAGCTGTGGTCTGAGAAAAACTGCCTGAAACTCTTCAAGATTGTTTTTAAAGTAAAGTTTTAGCCTTTACTGTTTCCATGACAATGCTTCAGTCATACATTTTTGAATGGAGAATTTATAGGGAGCAAATGGGAAATAAGAATGTGACTCCAGCCCTTTGCAAGAAAGGGGACAATAAGGATCAGGTGTTGCTTGAGGTGTGAGCCAGACCCCTGCACCAGCATAGTTGTGATTTAGTTGTGTATCTTGGCTCAGTTTGCAACGGTGTGAAAGCCATTAGTGTAGCAGAAGTGAATGCTGCAGGCCTTCTGTGCCTCAGCTCTGCAGTGAGAAAAGGTTGCATGATGTAATGCTGCAGGTTGTATGGGACAGAGCTCTTCAACTTTAAACTGCAAGTGGGTGAGCACGGTAGAGCAGAGAGAAAAGAATTGCAACCATATTTTTCACAAGCTAAAACTACTGAAGTAATATCTCTCATTGATTCTACTTTTCCCATTATATAGCATATTTTGCCATATGAATAAAATTGAAATGGAAGTTTGTTTCAAAAGGAAAACATTTAACTGAGAAAAAGTAAAAATCACAAAAGTTTTAAATGACTGCAACTTTTGATTTCAGTTTTGTCTAAAATGTATCTTATTCTTTGAGATATGTATCAGGTCGCACCTAAGCGTAGGTATCTGCTGTACCACTAAGCATAGGTGCAGAAATAGAGAATAAACTAGGATTAGCAGAAAAAATCCCTGCCCAACTTGATCAACATAGCTCCTGATAATGATGTTTAAAACAAAAAAGCAATGGTCAGCTGCTTTTCAGCCATTGCAGCATTTTTCTCTCAGCTTGATATCTCATGTGTTCAAATGTATTTTGTTTTACTTTCCAGTTGAATGACTATTTTACAAGTGCAACCAACTTATCTACTATAGCTTAGTGTATTTCAAACAGAATTAAGTATAGTATTGTAGTAGTATATATCCAGTTTCTGAATACTTATGGTAAACAGTTATGAAAAAGAAGTAGATTTTGAAAGCATAAGTACATTTTAAAAATTAAACTGACATCCTCTAGAAGTTCTTGATTCACTGGGGCTCAACAGGATGCGCCCACATTAGGGTGACAGGAAGTTCAGTTCTCAAACAGCTTAAGTCCTAGACTTCCCTGAAGAGGAATGTCCAGTTTTCTGAACTGCATGTGTTTCTAATGTTGAGGACTACTATCTTCTAGGGACTGAGGTGAGAACACTGCAGACTTTCCTCTGGAGGCATCAGATTGGACATCAATTTGTCAATCAGTTAGGAATGACTGTGTCAAGTTGCAACCTAAGCAATTACTGTTCTCAGAGCAGTTACCTTTTCTGTCTGTGTAGCCTGTTCAATTTTTTCCAGCAGACTGTTCTTGTTTTTCAAAGCCTGCCCCTTTTCTTAAATGCATTTTCCTATTTTCTTTTCTCTCATTTGGACTCCATTGTGTTTTGAAATATATTTAAGATGCATTAATTTTCTCTTTGCTGTCATTTTCCGTAATTTTATTAGATTTTGTAGAAAAGTACAAGGCCTTCAGCTGCTGAATTGGTGGAAAATGCAAAGACGTGGAAGATCCAAACATCATTAAAGTCCTTCTGTCTCAAATTAAAGAATCCCATGCAAGTTTTGTGCTCTCATAAATAAAGACCTGTCAGTTTGAAAAAAAATACGTATAGACTTCATCCAGACTGTGCAGCCTGGTGCAACTTATTAATGATACTGTATTGCAAGATGAAATAAAATGTGAACCTGAACTCTAAATTCATCTGACAGAGTAGTGTGATCCAGATGTTTTAGGAACAGCTAGATTTGTTAACAGTCAAGCCAACAATAACGTCTAGTGACATCTGCGTAGTTGCAGCAGGCAACAGAATGAATTTCAAAAGCATAGAAATGTTGGAAGCTTGGGTATGAAAATGTTAAATTTAAACCAGAACATTTATTGAAGAGTATAGAAACTATACTATTTAAACAGGAAGGGAAGAGAGCCCAAGATAAACATTTATCAGGCTCTTCAGAGAGTAATATTTTGTGGGAGAAGATTATATCACTGCACTGTAAAATCCTAAGGACTGCAGAGGGGTTGTCCAGGTCTTTCAAACTGGTTCCACATAATACCATAGCATAATTCTGTACACTGAAAATGCTGCTAAGTCCTTTCTCTACAATTCTAATAGAAAACAGTAAAGCCCAGTTTTGGTAGTGCACAGGAGTGAGTAATGCACTAGATTTTCAATTGCTTGTAAAAGAGGGTATGCTTTTCTTGAAATACATCTTGTTACATGTTTGTATTCTCAATAGCCAGGTAAACCTCTAAATACAACTCATAAACAAATAATTTCATCTGAAGTGGGAATGTCATTGTCAGTCCTGATTGAATGGATTTAGACAGGCAATCAAGTCTGGCTTTTTAATCTCAGAGCCAGCTTTATGTTCTACCAGAAGGGAAGTATACAGTGGTGAAATCATTCTTTTCAGCCTCACGGGAAGAGTATGCATATAGGTTTCCAGTCCATGCTGAAGGTACAGTCATAAATAGTGTTTCATGATACAGAAAGGAGTTAATAAAATGATGTTGATATTTTTGTGATTGATGAAATGTGTGTATCAAAGATAGTTCATTATTAAATGTGACAGGTAAAGTTTTGTTGAGATGGTGAGTACATGTGTCATAATTTGATCCAGTAGCCTAATTATATTTCAAAAAACATCTGAGTCTTCATGAAAGTTCTGACAGCTGTACAAAAACCACTATCGTGGATGTATTTATCATCACAGTTTGATGATAATCTAGAAATCTGAAAATTACTTCGGACATGAGATATCTTGACTTCTGTGACAATTCTTGGTCTTGCTTATGAGTCGTATTCTGTGCTGATAGTGTGAATTACTGGGCATCTGACCCACAGTGAATGAACTAACTTGTTTTTCAGAGCAAATAATGAGAAAAGAATGTGTAAAGGGTGTTTCAAACTCCTATTTGTATGTCTAGGCTTTTGTTTATTTAAGAACTGTAATATTTTACTCTGAGAGATTTAATTTGATTCAGTTTACTCCTGGATTTTCTCCAGTGATACAAGAACTAGCCTAAAAGAAGGCCTGCCTTTCTCTTGAAATACAGTCATGCGACTATTTTGTAACAATGTTACTGGGAACCATGGAAGCTTTATGTGTGTGAAGCCAATGGAATTATACAGAGGAAAGACTCATGCACGTAGGCAAATTCTGCTACTGACTTTTGCTCATATGTGACTTTCGGTATTCAGAATCACAGAACCACAGAATCAACTAGGTTGGAAAAGACCTCTGAGATTGCTGAGTCCAACCTTTGACCAAACACCACCTTTTCAAATAGACCATGGCACTAAGTGCCCCATTCAGTTTTTTCTTAAACACCTCCAGGGATGGTGACTCCACCACCTTCCTGGGCAGCCCATTCCAATGCTCAATCACTCTTTCTGTGAAGAAATTTTTCCTGATGTTGCCTGCCCCAGTTTGAGACTATGTCCCCTCATCCTGTTCATCTCAGACTGCAGCTGTATAGAACTGTTTTATTCTATGTCAAGAAACTGACGCTTCTTCCATAACCTTCATATCCCCCATATCCTTTTCCTAGAAGAAAAAACATTCAGAACATTTTTCCGTCAAGGTTGGTGCACATGTAAAATTTTACAGCCTCAGAGCTGGCTGGTACTTCTGTCAGGAATAAAGAGGATCAGAAAATCCAGCTCTGAGTCTCATCCCCTACTTTTGTAATTTTTGACTGTAGATCAAATTGATAAGCCTTTTGAATTCTGAAGGGTGGTTATTATATGAGAACAAAGTGCAAGGGAAAGCAATCAAATGTAGCAGATTGAAGCTCTTAATTTACTAAGATTAAAACTGTCCCAATAAGAAACACACATACACAAATGTGTTGTAAATTCAGGATAATTTGAATCATGAAACTAATCCAAGCCGGGAATAGTTGACTCAAATGTTTCTTGTAATTAATGCAAGCAAGACACTGGTAATTAAAAAAAAGAAAATACTGCCCACCTCCTAATCCTCCTTCATATGATGAAAATGCAGCAACATTTTCCTTTGACTATTGTTCTGTGTATCTTTTGTGATGTTTTCTTCCAGCTGACAAACAGGGCATTTGGGTTGACAGATATTTAATAACCTGTCCATCTCACACAAAATCATATCACATGAAGACATGGAAAAAGATGATCTTTGCAATTGCTTCACACATTAGCTTGGCTATGCTTTAAAGTGCCGACAGCAGAGTCCTATTGGTTAGATGTGTGGGAAAATCACAACTCAACTGACACAGCCACACTGGCAGAAGCTGCACTGGAAACAGTTGTACTGGAAGTGCGCTTGCTTTCCTGGCATATAGCTATCTCAGGAACTCAAATAAACTATACCGGCAAAATAACTTTTCCTACAGTGTAAACTCTTGCTCCACAAGAAAAACTACTTGCCTAGATCTACCATAGCTCCACTGCCTGGAGTGTCTTGGACTTGTTTCTTAAGCTGTTGATAGAAATAAATTGTTAGGATATAGATATCTTCTTTAGCTTCTGAGGAGAAACAAAACAAGGAAAAACAAAGGAAAACAAGAGAGTGATCACGTGTGTTTTCAGTGGTATTGCTGGTTTATAATGTGGCAGTGCCAGAGGCTCCTTCTGTATATAGATAACAATACCTACCCCAAAGGAACAGAGATTCAAAGTTTAAACAAGAACAAGATAGTCTTTTCAAGAAAGAAACATTAAATCTAATGAGACCTTTAATAAATTAATACCATTCCAGGTATATGGCTAATTTCGTTAAATAATTATAGAGGTCTCCTTTTAACTGAGACGTATATTCTTGTAAAAAAAAAATCTAAAAGCATTAGCAGAAACATTTAAAAAAGAATTTTGAAATGAGCTTTCTTCTAAATTTTTCTTGTTTTGTTGACCACCAAGGGTTTGTAGCTCCATTCATCTTAATAAAAAGAAATAATTCTAGATTTTCTGCCAATTTGAATTGCCACATAAACTGTTGGTTGTGCTTGTTCTAAAAAAACAAAGACTGTACAAAGTTTATCCTGAAGCAGATGAGAGAAGCTGTGTTGGATTAGAATTCTTTTGCATAGCTGTTCATCAGCCATTTGTTTAAACATCTTTTATTTAATATATCTTGAAAGGGTGATAAAAACTTTATTTGTTTGTTTGTTTTTCCAGGAAGGTTCCTAAACATTGAGCTTACATGAATCTCTATGAATACTGATATCCTCCATCCTGGAAATACAGTATCTCCAGAGCTGAGTTGGCTGTACCAAGTCTGTGGGGTCTTATCTTTCTGAAGGCCTTATGTTACACTTCTGTAGAGAGAAAGCACACTTTAATTTTAATGCTAGATTTAGCTTCCTAGTTACTTAAAGAAATAGCAAGATTGTATTTCACATTGCACAATAATGCTATTATGCACTAAGAAAAGCAAATCTGTATTACTGTGTTCTTCTGTGTATTGAAAAGCAAGGTGCAGTGTCAAATTCATCAGTCTTTTTTCCATGAAGGATGCAAATACAGTAGAACTTACATATGTAGATTATTTTATACCTTAGCCTATTCCTCCAACATTAATTTGCAGCATTTATATATTTAAAGCCAGCATATATGATCTGTGCAGCAATAATCTATTCTTTCTTTACTGTTTCCTCTGTTGGATGTTTAGCCTTTTATTTTAAACATTTATGATCAAGAGTAATATATTCAGAGCAATAAATAAAAATTAGAGAAGGTGGAAGAAATTGAAAAAGCAAAAAATCTACCAGGTTCTAATGGTTTTTTAAATTAAAGTTTAGACATCTTCTTTTGCCATCTTTTTATTTTTTAATGTTTTAAAAAACTTTATGTCTGTTTGTTCCAACAGTAGGATTATGCAAGATTGTGGCATCTGTTTGGACCCTACACATTGTCAGACAACATTAATGGAATCAAGCAAAAGCCAAGCATGGCAAAAACAAGAGAAAAAGTAGTTCTCTGCAGTGACAATGAATTTGACTTTGAGAGTAGCACTGAAAACACAACATGAATTTATGGATTGTGTCTGATCTGAATGCCAATCCAGTGTTATCCTTACGCATGCAGATTGCAGTGGAACCTGCTCCTCCTGAAATGGGAAAACAGAAAACACACACTGCAACTCACCTCGTTTTTGTGAATACTAACACTGTGGGCACCTCTAGCATATCACAGGTTTTGTATTTCTTGGGTAACAATACTTTTGTATTGCCATGCCAATACTGTGCATACCATAGAAAGAAGTTTAAGAAATGGACACCTCTGTCTTCTGTTTAAAAATGTTGTAGGGGTGGAAACAACACAGAGATTTATAAGTCCAGGTATTTACCTGTCTGCAAAACAAAGGAATGACAACCTGAGCAAAGTGTCTTGTTGTGCTATTCTTAGTTATTTTATAGAATGTATAGTCTTAAATGAAATTTTGAAGGTTAAGGTTTAAGGTGCTACTCTGTTTATACTGTGGTTTCAGAACTGTTTGAAAGCTATTTGAACCTGGTGTTCTGTAGTGCATGCTTTTTTAGCTGTTAGTAAAGTTTTAGCTGGAAAATAAAATAGAGAGAGAGAGCATGCTTTGAACAGCACCAGCATCATACTTTTGAATCTGTAAGATTGAGTGGCATTGACAAAATTGAGAAAGCTTGAATCCCTGTAATTGAGAAAACTTAAATCCCTGTATAATGTACTTATATTTAGTGTAGAATGAGGATCAGATAAAATATATCTAATAGCAAGGTGAAACATCAGGTAAATATTTATAATTTTGAACAGTATATTAACATTTATAAAGTAATGTTATCTTTTTAGAAGTGTGTTCCTTTAACTGTCTGAAATGAAAGCAGGTATGATTGAAGAAGGGAGTAGTGTTGGTTTTCCTGCCCAATCAGCAAGAGAAATCCCCCTTCTATATTGCTTAATAAAAGCCAATAGTTTTGTTCAAATTCCTCTGAAAAATTCAAAACCATTTTTTTTTATTATAGCCTTTTTCACTAGTAACAGATGAGTTTAGCTTTCTTCATCATCTTCATAATTTTCTTTTTTTATGCACCTATATTTTGTGTGCATGGCCAGTGTTGTAATTAAAATGAAAATATTAGATTAAGGAGACAATTAGCTTGTGCAAATTAGTTTTATTTAATGAAATGATGTCTTGTTATTGTTTGTTGACTGTAATAAAGTCAAACCAGTTTGCAATGACTGAAGAGAATGTAGTGCAGAATCTAGTCATGTAGTCTTTATAATATAAGAAGAACAAAGGAACTTGGTAATGCTGCTGAAGGTTCTTTCCAGCTATCTTTTTCTTTTTCCATTTGAAAATAATTTAGAATAAATTCGGTGAATCACAATATTACAGCCTTTAATCATAAGCATGCCATCTGATGAAGACATGGGTGAATGACAGTAAAAAAAAAATCACTTCTTTGTAATGAATCCATTATCATTCTATGGGGAAAAAAAGAGAATCATTCAGCCTTGAATGGTATAACATCTGTGGTAAACAGCTAGATTTGGATGATGTGTTACTTTGTGGCATCACTAGGGCTGTATCATTGTATGTAAACACTTGAAAGAAAAGACCAAGAAAATTACAAAAGACAAGATTAAAACACAGCCATTGTTCTCTCGCTTAAGATCATAAAAGAAAGGAAATTCATAGTTAAGGATCCAAACCTCAAGTATCTGGGCACAATGCAGTGCCAGCCTTAATTTTACATAACTGTACCCTGTTATGAGTAGACATTGGTGGTTTGATCCTGAATGATGAGTTATATTGCTCTTAGCAGCTGCAATCAGAACAATAATTTTATTTTAATGCTTGGCTTTGTTCAGTGAATAGACTTTTTGAATCAGTTGTAATTGTTTTCTTTATGTTTTCTTGCCAATCAAAATAAATCCTATTAAATAGGACTTTTTTTTTTCCAAAAGTTATCCTTAAAACTCTGCTACATAACATTCTGCTAAAATGGAAATGGGAAATTGTGAAGAAAAGCCAGTGCCACACTTGGATTTCAGGAACATTGAAACTTTTGTGGCAAGTTATAATGTCTATAATCCTACAGAAACTCAATTAAAAACAAAATCCCCAAACACTTAACTGATGAAGGAAGTAGTTAATAGTACTACTAGCACAGAATAACAAAAGTAGTACAGAGTTTTTAAAGTATCTGAAATTAACTGAACTTCTGTTCTATTTTTCTTAAAATGTTCCACTTCCCCCCTGGTTCTTGGAAATTGTAATGAGGGTAGCAGAAGCTGCTTTAAAGGATGTCAGACTGTGGATGCAAAATGGAGAGGAGAATAGGCAATAACACAGAATCTTATCTTGACATTTTAACCTAAGGACATTGCTTCAAGGATTCCAAAGGGGAAAATTAGCAATTTCCAGTCAAGAGAGGGAAAGGCCTTCAGCACTTCAAAAGCCAGAAGTGACCTGCCAAACAAAGAATAAAAGCAAGTATCTGACAAGATGAGGCTGTCTTGAGAGAGGAATGGTTGTAGTTTTCTCAGAGTCATTTTAATTCTGTCACTGTAGCAAGAAACCTCAACAGTATTTAAGTGGCTTGCATCCTTTCTGACTTTGTTTCAGATTTGGAGGGATTCACTGGAGAAGAGCTGGGAGTGGAAGAGCCAAAAGCCTAAAATACTGTAGCTTTCTTGCAACAGATGGAGTTCTAGTCAGTCTTGAATGGTAGTTTACCTCTTCTCTTGAGTAAGAATTACTAAAGGTATGAGAAATTCACATGGCAGATAAACTAGTCTCTTGGGTGTTTCAATGAAATGGAAAGGGCCCTGACCCATAGTCTGAAAAATTAGAGCCCATGAGATGAGAGAGCTGAAGTGTTCCATGATAAATCTTTTGCTCATCAGTATAACTGTGGATATCACTAAAAAAGATTTACACATGAAAAAGAAAAATATGGAGACAGAGGGACAAAGAAGACTGCTTTGTTAATATGAATGATAGTGCTACACTGAACAGCATGGATAATAGCTATGTCTAATGATAGTACCATGGTACACAGTCCCGTTCAAACATCAAAATGTTGCCTCAGAGAATTGCTGAATGTTGAAATTTCATGTCTGGGATTTAGTAGTCCCTTTTGTCTTCTAGTTCTGTAATCTCTTTAATGATGCATTGATTGGGATTGTGTCTTATTGAAGGGAAACTACCCCCTTTTTCATCTCAATGCCCATTCTTGCATTCTTCAAATGTTCTCTGATGTATATATGTGATGCTCTGTCTATGAGAATGTCTCTGAGTTCCAGGACTGGGGATTTCCCTCTGATTTTCTGATGCAATCTCTTTCGTTCATATTAGAGTATTCTGTTTTCTGTTGTTGTGACAGACCTGCAATTTATAGTATCTTTTTCTCAGCTGGTCTTTCTGTTGGTTTTGTTTTGGGTTTTTTTTGGTGGTGCTGGGGGTTTGGTTTTGTGGTTTTTTTGGCATAGTTACCGTAAGCTGCTTTTACCGTGAAGCACCTACTTGTAAATGCACATGCATGTCAGACCAGAGTCCTGTGTCTTCACTGGCACTGGTCTAAGCACATCAAGCTCTACAGGTACTTCACTAATATATGTCACTGTATGAATTTTTCTGCAGTGTAATGAGGGAAAACTTTTCATCCATGGGCCACTATACAAAAATGTTTTTAACTAATTAAACCACGTTCATGGATTTTGTAAAAGCCAGTAGCAAGGCATGGATCCAAGTTTAGATGATGATGTTTTCCATCTGTTAGCATGAATGCAACTCTCATTTTAGAAAGAGCAGATAATTCAGGGCATGACATGCAGTGAAAAAGCATTTCAAGAGTAGTTCATTGCCTTTAGAAGTCAGCAGCATGTTCTTCCAGGTCTCTTGTGTAGATATGGAGACGGTGCAAGATGAATAGCTGCAGAATCCTTATGCATCTTCTTGCAGATTTGGCATGGCTTCTTCTGCATCATGGAGGACATGCTCTTAGACCTTTGTAAAGATCTTTGTGTGCCTGTGCATAACTAGGATGTACGGATGAAGGGGGTACCTTCAATACCTGAACTTGCTGTGATGCTTCACTGTTACCTTACTGTTACTTGGGTTTTGACCATTTATTTGCTGATGCCCACAGTGTGTAATTATATATTTCAGCAATTTCTTCAAAGCCAGAAGGCTGAAAAATGTTGATTTCTCTGAAATTATGTCTGCTTTTTTAAGAAGAAGTGTGAGTCACAAAGTCCATTTAGTTGTTTAATGGACCAGCAATTCTCAGCCACCCTGCCTCAAAAAAAGGCAAAATGTGAAAACACCTGGCAGCAGAAAATTTTTTTGTGTTCTTAGCAGTATATAAATACATGCTGCTGGTATGACTTGGCCAACTGAAGCAAAATGGCATGGTCATTGTTTTCAAACACATCATGTTCATCTTCTAGGTGGATTTCTTTTTAGGAGTCATCACAATTGGTATACAGTGATGTTCAGCACTGGCTAGCCTACAGAGATGGATATGTAGCTTCCTATTGTAGGCCAGATTTAAAGTGAAGTTTTTGCCAAGTTATAGAATTTACCAGCCCCCTAGGTTGAGGAGGACTTGAGTCACTGTTGCTCTCAAACTGGCTGCAACATGACAACCTCACTTAAATTTGGAAGGGTGATTTTTTGAAAACAAATTTTATCAATTTTTTTAAAGGCAGGTTAAATTCTGCTCCAGAATGTTTTCTGTAACCTCTGGCCTAGTTGTAAGCTACTCAAAACTCTGCTTTTCCCCCAGTCATTCTTGACTCTGTCTCGAAGTAGAACATTTTTCTATATAATTTATTTTTTGGTTTGGGTATGTTAATGGTCAAGTTGGATAATTAAAAAAAGCATCCTACTAAAGTTGCAGTCATATGCTCTTAACCTATCCTCTTTTCAAAGTAGAATAATTGTGCATGTCTTCCCACCAAGGTGTTGACAGATGAGCTGTAGCAGTTGAAGTTACTTCTCCCAGGTGTCCATCCTTCCCGTGAGGAGAGTCAGAGAGACAGAATGCATCTGTGAGCCTCAGGCTTTGTTGTCTAGAGTAGCACAGGGGTGTCAAGAACCAAACAGGAGCACAGGAAAAAGTATCATCATTTCAGAGATAAATGTGGCTTTAAACACAAGCTTGGATAAAAAGTTATTATAATGTTTGGGATATCAGTTTGTTTTCCTGGCCCAGCTGGCAGTTAGATGGAAATAAATGACAAAACTGCTAAAACTGCTTTCTTTTCAGTATGGACAGAGTCATAAACAGCCTGTAGCCGGATTACAGACACAAACCTACTCCTCATGAAATCCATGTCTGCTCCCCCTCAGATATGTCACAAAACTAGCATGTGTCTAAAGTGAGCAGACACATAGGAACTTTATTGTCAATTGAATTGGTTGACCATGGACATGGAAAAAACCTGTATCAAGGACCACAAAGCACATTACTAGAAATGAAAATTTCCTCCTTAGGGGACCACTGCTTGGCAAACCCTCAGGATCCTTGCAAAACCCAGGATATGTTTTTCCAGCACTGACTGGCAGTTTGGAGCAGCTACAGCATATATACCAATTCATATTGATTTATTTTTCATTTGGCACAAAAGCTCCTTCTGCATGGACATTTTGATGCTTTAGGCCACACTTCAATCCAGGAAAAAACATCCCTATAGGCATCTTCACTGAAACTCAAAGTGCTCAACCTGCTTGTAGACTGCAGCATATGAAGTTAAATATGAAATATCTTCACAGAAATTAATATGGGATTTTGAGCCATTCCTCCCACTCTCACAGTACTGTAGGAAACTGAAGCAAAGTTTGGTGGAAAACTGGTGGAACAAGAAAGCTGGCAGATTATGTGTGCACACATGCCAGGGCCCCTCCTTCCAGTGGGAGTCACCATGTGGCATTGTGCACAGGTTTACAAGGCCTCTTCTTGATGCACACACCTTTGCATAGGTATTATTAAAATACCTCTAGGTCCCAGCCTGGGTACTATTAGGAGTGTATTCGTTCTAGATTGCGTTTTACAAGTGTATTAATTCTGGATTGCATTTTACAAGTACTTGTAGCAGCTCTGGAAACTCAGGAAAATTCTTGAGGTTCACATACAGTTCACATTCTGCAGTATGGTGAAAACCAGGACAAATGTGAAGTCAGTTATCACAGAATCATAGAATGGCTTGGGTTGGAAGGGACCTTAAAGGTCTTTAAGTTCAAACTCCCTTACACTAGAAGTGAAAGTTGTCTTTATTCTGAGTTGGCCTTGGTACTTCTGCAGAGCCTCTTATAAAGGACCAGAAATCCTCTAGTCTAAACCTTGAAATGCCTGAACTCTCAGGGTAGGAAATCATATGCCACCATAGATTTCCTGCTATTCTGTTTCATCGGATTTTAAGTCCAAAAAGATTTTTAGTGGGTTTTAAACTTCTGTGAGGGAAGGCCGCCTTCCTGTTTTATACATTTGAAACCCAAAATTTTCTTTATTTGCGAAAGGAATACACATCTTACTCTATAGGATCTTCATCTTCATCTGGAAGTTGAAGTTTAGTGCACAACCATATGTCTAACTCATTTCAGTTGTTTTGCAATCTTTATGGCAGCTTAAGGTTGCTTTGTTTGCTTACTTGGTGTATTTTGTTTTATCTTGTACAGATTTTGAAAATAAAAAGATCAAGTAGCTGGAGAAATACATTCTTTGTCTACAAAATCTTATGCTTCAGTACATAATTTGATGTGAAAATTGGTATGCCTCACTGCATAATTTTCTCTAGCAGCCATCCTTCCCACTTAAACGCACAGCTTTGTCAATGTCTAATAAAATGCCCAAACTTTGTAACTGTCAAAGGAAATGTATCTTGGAAGGAAATTAAATATACTGGAATCCCACTGTTACTGAAACTGTCCCTGTAGTAATTAGTATAACCATTTGAATGCATTTTGTTACTCTTTCCTATGTATTACTTTTCGGTACTGTTAAAAAAAAGGTCTAAAACATCCCTATGATTTCACCAGCCCCCTGGGGTGGAGGAAGAGTGGCCTTATAAATCCGTGCACCTCTTCTCTTTATTTGCTCCTTTTTCCACCTCCCCAAGTGAGGCAATCAGATATCAGCTTCATATAATCGAGGGACAAGGACCTTTTTTGTGTGAGAGGTCATTTCATAGCCAACTCCAGGGAACAGTGGGCAGGCAGCACTTCAGGCTGTCATCAGGGGTGCAAGAACAGGCCAAGCTTCTGCCAGCAGCCCATTTTAGTCCTTCCCAGCACAATGGCAGGTCTGTGTGCCGGGCTTGCTGCTGCCCATTTAATGCCAACCTCAGTGTCACCAGAAGGCCATCCGGATCATTAGGAGACCAGCCCTTTGACTTTGCCGATGCAACAAATAGCGAGGCGAAAGCATGATGAAGGTCAGCTGCCAGGCTGCTCCTCCAGACTTGCTGGCACCATCCCTTCACCATATCCAGACTGGGGCCCTCGGGAGCTGGGATCATTCCTGTGGCAAGACTCATTTGCTCTTTATGAGATGTTCTCTCTTACAGGAGATCTTTGCTGTTTGCATGTAGACTGTAAAATGACTGTGCTGTAGTGTATGGGTTGCAGTAGCTGTGTAGTGTTAAACTTATTTGGCTACATGTGACTAATTTATGGCATGTATATTTGCTTTGGGTTTGTTTCTGTACATTATTTATTATGAAAATATGTGAAACAATGGTGGTTTTTGCTAAAGACTGCAGCAGCAGTATGTGTTCATGCTTACTTGTCAGTTGATTGAGGTGCAGTGATGCTGTTACAGTGTTCTGTCCTGCAATAAAGAAGGCTCTTCAAAAAACTGAGTGGAATAATAATTTGTGGGTTTCTTGACAGCCAGTCAACAGAGAAGAGCAAGGAATCAAATTAGCACTGATGCTGATGAAAATCAGCAGAAACATCAATGAGGACATAAAAAATAACAGGGGTGCAAAATTGACTGTATAAAATTTAACACTTTCATAACTTAAAATGCACAATTTATGGCAATTATCTGTGGCAAAAAGTGCAGGTTTTTTTGCACTTTTCATGATATCATAGTGTTTGGCAGAGGTACATATAGTCATAGTTCTTAACCTTAGAATTTACCACTTTGGTTTACAATTGGGCTTTTCTTTAAGAAAGTGAAAAGTAAGGGTTTAGATTGACAGTGAAAGTAAATTTGCTGGTCATGCCAAGAAATTAAAACTCTGTGGTACTAGGTGGTCTTCAGAGTCAGAGTCGTGCCCTAAATAAGCTCAGAGTCCTATGAATCTCCCATGATTAAATCAGGATTGTGCTTTGGATTTGCTGTCATGTATGAGAAACACGCTGCCCCAAAGTGAAAAAAAATGTTATGGCAGCATAAGGCAAGATGAAACCTCAAGATAAACCTAACAATTCATAAGAATGAAGAGTTTGTTAAAGAACAGCATGGTGCATCTGTGAGTGAAAATGTAAGTGTTTGTCCTTTCAGATCTAAAGGGGAAAAATGTGGGATCAGTTTTGAAAACTGGAATTTTTGACTACACTTCCTTTTGTCTCCTCCTATTGTCTTTTCCCACAGTTTTACTGGCATACCTATGTCCATCAGATTTTGGGGCTGCAAGGGTTGCAAGGAGATGATTTTGTACAAAGGTGGATGTACATTTTAAGGCGTGATAATAGAAGCACACTTATACTGTGTTGATTCTCCAGGACATGTTCTTTTGTAAAGGATAGTTATATTTATTATGCAAAAGCCCTCTTCAAGCCATAGAGGTGAAGATCTGTTATAAAAACCAAAATAGTAGCTACCACTATGCAGATTTCCTCAGGTCTTTGTCAGCAGATAATTTGACAAATTATGTAATAGAATGAAAAATTTATTTAATATTGGCCAGCAAGATAGTAAGTTGCAAAAGGCATAATATTTTGATTTCTAATTTTCAAACTTTAGCAATTTAAATAATGCCAAATTTTAGGAAGAGAAAATTTTAATTCCAGTAATGTGATTAAATTTCAATATTTCTCAGATTAAAGGAAGTTGTTAAAAAAAAATACCAGAGAAAAACAGAAGTCTACATTTTATAATTTTAAGGAAACTCAATAGAACTTTGCAGGAGGAAGGGGGATTCTGGCTTTTTAAAAGACATAATTAAGCATGCCACTCATCAAACATGGGGGTGGTTTTTGGTTGTTGTTTGTTGGTTTTCAAAATAGATTTCACCAGCACTATTCTTCTGGCCTGGCAATGAATTTATGGTACACGTTCAGAACTTTAAATAACGTGCATCCTAGATGTCTGGCCGGTTCAATATTTAAATCTTTGATTAGAGATAAATTAGTATTTTAAACTAAAACAGACTACATACAATAAACCTTAATGAGTCTGACTTGAAACCACAAATCAAGGATACTGAAGAGTCAAGGTTGAACTATTTGAAATCCAGCCTTAGTTCACTGTACTGTGTTTACTGAGGAGTAGATAGGATTGCATAATGTTTGAGAGATATATTTATTGAAACAATATCTAAAATAGGGCAAAAGCATATTAGCAGAATGGAGTGGAATTCTGCTTTCTGCAGCAAAATGGCAGTTTTCAAACATGACTGCTGTTATTTTAAGTTATCGAAGTGCCAAACTGTGAAACCTGGCCAATTTTGCACCCCTGTAATTGTTGTGTCATCATCGGTGTTTCTTCGGGTTTCCACCAGCATCATTGCTAATTTGATTCTTTGCTCTTCTCTCTTGACTGGTTGTTGAGAAACAAATTATTCTACTCAGTTTCTTGAAGAGCCTTCTGTATAGCAGGACACTAAGTTATTGAGACCTTTAAGTTCATAGCACTACCTGCCCAGTTTGAGTTCTAGTTTACTTGCTCTGGGTCATCTGTCTGCAGCTTGAATTTCCAGATTGATTGTGGGACTCAGCATGATCCTAGACTCAGTATGAGTTACCAAAAAGGTAGTCACTATTACAAAATTCACCTTTGGAAACTGTACTGCTACACCACTTAATGTCAAAGAGTAGAGAGGGAAAAGGGACAGAAATAGTGATACAAATCCTGCTCTCATGATTTCTGCTAAAAACAGTAATAAGACCTCATTTAGAATTACATTCTAAGTAGCATTTTTAAAACCTCAGATTTGAGTACTCATATTTTCCAGACAGCTATATCTTATGATTATTGGAAGGTATAAGAAATATTTGTCATTTCTGCATCACTAATGCTGGGAGGCCTGTATCAGGATCAAACTGTGGCCATGTGTGTTGTTTTTCAAAAGAAATGTTTTCATTGCATTCTTTTACTTTTAAAGTGAAACAAAAATACAATGCTTACAATCTCAAAATTGGAAGAAATTGTGTGAACTGTTGTATGAGAAGGAAAAAGAATAAGGAAACATAGCTTGGATTCAGGGTTTTGAGACATTATTATAAATGTTGAGAAAAATATTGTTTAAAAAATGGCTCTGCAGTGCCCTTTAAAATCAGTAAGCATCTATTTTAATTCCCATATAAGTAGTAACTGGCTGCTGTCTGTATATATACTTAAATGTTGCTTGCTGTATAAGACCTTGTTTGCTTAATTTCAACCTAACTGAATTTTTATGGCTGTGCTATAAACCTCTTGAAAATAGTGGCTTAAATGGAAATGCTGACACAACATTAAATACACTGGCTCCAGTGTGATACCGTGATTAAAGTTTATTTATTTTGTGTGTGCGTCTGTGTGTGTGTGTAATTTCATTGTTGAAAAACTAATGGAAAACTAATGTGGCAATGGAGAATGTGGTTCTGTGCCTGATATTTTTCAACAGTAAGAAACATTTTAAATGCCAGTTTACAGTACCAGATAATTTATTTTTAATTGAGGTATAGTTTAGGTATTTAAAATTTTAGAAATTTGGGAAAGTGACAAGTTTCCCACTTTAAAGGTGTTCACTGTTCTTCCAGGAGTTTTAAAATGTCTTTTTGGGTGGTAAGGCTAAATGTATATTGCATTAGAAAAGGAAGAAAATGGTTTCATTTCCTTGGTAGCGTATGTTCTTTGAGCTATTCCGGAGGAAAGTCTTGTCTTAAAGTATGAGGGTATGCAATCCAAAGGTAACATACATTGCACTTTTGAATATGAAGTAACAACCATGAAAGTCTATTTGGTAAATAGTTTGCCCAACTGTTACTATTAGATTACAGATCTATGTGTTGCATCTAGTCAGTTGGGAAATGAACAGTGCAAATACTGTATGGCCAGAAGAAGAGTAAGAGAGATCGAGATCCTGTCTCCAACCTGCTTCTTAGGACAGTGAGCTGGGATTGGAGAAACCTTGGATTCAGTCTGTTTCCAGGAGTTCATAATTCTCACATTAGGCAAGAACTGCATTAAAATGTGACATGATTTGAAGAGCAGTTCTAAGATGTTCTGTTCCCTGAAGGAATGTTAAGAGTAATACACTATAATGCCAAATACAGATATCCCTGTTTGATGCTGTGATTTTGTGTAAAATTTGCTGCACCCTTTTCAGGAAGGTGCAACCACCTTTTAATGGTTAATCAGCTTTGCTTGTGGATCCATTAGGCAACATCACTTTTTTCTGGATTCACACATATATGGAATTTGAAGGCTGATCAGGAAAATTGTTTACTGAGTTGTAGGTTCTGTAGGAGTGAATCATATCCCGGGCTGGTAGTCTGTGGTATGCCTTCCTTGACATCAGTGCAAGTGTTCTGCCTCATCTCAGAGACCAAAGTAATCATTCCCACTCTGGCCATAAACACCTTCCCTAGACACTCATGGCATCCAGTCAAACTTTTTTTTTTTTTTGCAAGAGAATTATTGCAGGTATTCTTTATGCTGATCTGTCTGGTAGACTGATAGCTGTGAAGTTGCATGGTAGCATGTCCTGCAACATGGCAGGGGAGCAAGAGACAAGTAGTGTAGGTTGAAAACATCAGAGAGGAAAAGTAAAATCTTTGTGTGGAATGCCCTTCTTCAGTTTGCTCGGTGAGAACATTCAGCATTCATTAATCCAGTCCATGAAATTTACATTTTTTTATTTTTACTGTTTGCTTTCACTGGAAGAGAGTGCAAAGTAGGCAAATAGTTTCGAAGTGTGTGGTCTTTATGGTTTATATGTATTGCTCAGAACTACCACTGACCAAACTTCTTGGTCTTGTTCCCATTTGTTACAGTAATTAAATATTAAGTTGTTATGAAAGGATTGTGCTGTTCCCTTGAAAGAAAAAAGAATGTGACTCCTCCATGGTTCTGTGACACAGCTGATATTTTATTCAAACTAATGTGTAAAGGTAGAGAATTTATGTGTGAAGTTTATCCCATCTGGAAGGAAAGTAATGATTCTGGATCTGAAGCAAGACTGAGGATCTCCTATGCTGTAGTTCATTAGATTGGTTTGGAGAGAGAAAAATCAACGTATACTGTGGATACATTTGATTGGAAGGACAAGGGATCCTGTACAGGTCAGTGAAATCACCTTCTTAATTGTAGTCTTTAATCTCCATTAAGACTCGATAATGCTTGTCCTTAAATGACTTTTGCATTGAATTGAATATTGCACTGGAAAACTTCAAAGTCTAATTGAAGACAAATTATGCAATAAAAGTCTGTGGTTCCAACCCTGCAGGAGACCAGCTCTTCTGTTTGACCGCACCCATTAATACCAGGGAAGAACTTCAAGCTCATAAACAAAGACCTGTGTATGGGCACCTAGTGTCTCACTGATTCTGTAAATGAGAAGATGAAGGGGAGAGGAAGGAGTGACATTTGAAAAGCAGTCTCTTAAAAATTGTTGGTGATATGTTTCAAAGCTTTGTTTGAAAATACTGGTTTGGCTTTTCCTGGTGTTATGTTTAAGACTTCTCAGGAAGGTGTCTGTTCTGCACTGATCCCAGCTGATCCCAAAGCTTCATTCAGCCTCCACATGAAGCTGCTTGCTCCTATGCCAGCCTTGTGGGGGAGCTCAGAGGAGTGTTCTGCCATAATGCCATCTGCAAGAGCTGCCTGTTGTGCTGACAAACACCTAACTTACAGAAATACTGTATTTGGCCTTTATACAAGGACAGCATCATTCCAAAATCTTAAGCAAGCTGTTTGATGATGTCAGTTGAGGCAATCAGCCTCTTGCTGTGTAAGACCAAGAGCAGTTAGAAGGCATGCAAAAATCTAAGTCCCTTTAAATCCTACTACAGAAGTCACCAATACATACTGACTATCCCAAAAATCTTCACTGTTCCCCTCAGGGTTCATTGCTGGATACTTTTAGGGATACTGCTATTCAAGTTTATGAATCAAAAGACAGTGCTGTCTTGAAAGATACTTCAAATCCAAGGGTATCTAACATCAGGTTTTCCCAATGAAAAGGGATTTTAAGTATAGCTATAGATCCTAATTGTTATTCACACAGGAACATGAGATAAGAAAACTCATATTTATGAGTAATACATTATTTTTACCCTACCTGATGTAGTACAAATGTTCCTTCAAGGGGAGGTCTGGATACTTTCAAATAATTCAACCATTGACTGCCATTATCAGTAAGCAGGCCAACATGGTAACTGGTAATGAAAATAATCACTTGTTGACATAATTAATCTCTCCTTTTAATCTCTCCTAAACCTGGAATAATCCTACAATTTGAAAAACCCAATACTTTATTCTGCTGGTCTCTCCAAGTATTGTTTGACCTCCCAAATCTGTGGAATGTACAAAATGGAGAAGAGTGGTTGATAAAAAATCCACCAAGATATATACCACCAAAAAGATGGTTGTGCTGTCATCCAGAGGAACTGCGACAGGATGGAGAGTCAGGCCATCAGGAACTTAATGGAATTCAACAAAGGGAAGTATGAAGTCCTGCACATGATAGAAAATAATCCCATGCATCAGTACAGACTGAGGCTGACCTGCTGGAAAGCAGCTTTGCAGAAAAAGACCTGGAGGTCTTGGTGAACAAAAAATGTAACATGAGCCAGCAATGTGTCCCTGTGACAAAGAGATCATTTTGGTCTGTATTAGGAGGAAAATTGCCAACAAGTCAAAAGAAGCCATCCTTCCCTCTGGTCAGCACCACTGAGGATGAATAACCACTCAGTCCAGTTATGGGTGCACAACAGGGTCTAATTCTGGGGTTTTTGGGACAAGGACATGCTCATACTGATTCAGTTCAGTGAAGGGCCAATAAAATAATTAAGGGCTTGAAGCATCTTTCATATGAGGAGAGATCTGGGACTGTTTAGCCTAGAGGGGCAGAGGGGAGACTCAAGGAGGTCTTACAAATGTGTATAAATACCTGATGAAGAGAGTAGACCATTTCCATACAAAACTGCAAATGTTCTTGTTTTGGTTTCTGTGTTTTGGACTCAAATACTGAAAACTGACCCAGACTTCTAATAATTTTATTGGAATTGCCATATTTTTGACTGGTCCCTTGTATTTTAAAGTTTTGTTTGTGGTATGAACATGCAAATTGAAATACATGCAAAGATGTTTGTGTAGGATTGATGATTGCCATAGCACATATAGACTTAAAATTCATAAAGCAGGCAATAAATCAAAGATTAATGGTCTTTCACTAACACCTCCAAGCTGGCAAATTTTGAAAGGCTAATGACACAGCAGTGGAAAAAGAGGCTCTTTTGGCCTCATTATCTCAGCAAGTCTTTGCTTGTTCTGGTAATAACTTAGGTTAAGTTTGGCCTGCATCTTTATTGTGTAGTCTATGTAGTGTATTTGGAGAATACTTGTAAACCACATAGAACATTCCTGAAGGTGAATAGAGTTTATATGCCATGTGTTTAGGGAGATTAAGTAAGCAATACTTAAGATAAAGTATTTCAATACACAAAGTATCTCAGGTATACACTGTGTTCTAGGATCAAAATTGGAAAAGTGCTGAGTTTTAATGAGGTCCTGTAACATCCATTGGACAGTGTGAAGTGCTGATACATGCACACTGGACCTTGAGATCTGCCTTTGAACATGCATGTGTTGATGTCATGTACATCACAGTATCATTCAATGTGAATTTAAAAATTGTTTTCTTAGAAACCCTCAATTTTTTGCACCATACTGAAAAAGCTACACTTTGAATGCTAACAGTCTTTCTCTGCCTTTTCCATGAGTAAGATGTCAAATAATATTTTGCTTGTCTTCACCAAATGATGTACTATTGCTCAGGATACTGCACGGGAATAGCAGGATAACTCATGCTTGTCCTCTGAAGAATCTTATCAGAAGGCCTCATTCTTCAGAAAAAAGGGAAGAGAAAAAGGACTTTTGCCTTGTGTGTGCAGTACCTTTTATTGAGCTAATGTGAAATGATTCAGTGTGATGGACAGCAAAACAAAACAAAACAAAATCTCATTAAAATCTGTCTGGACTTTGCCCTTACTCTTCTTTGTATAATAAGATTGTGAAGCTTCCTGTGACCAGATGGTAACCTGTGGTAACCTGTAGTGTGTGTACATTTATTGGTGATGAATAAAACCATTGTCACCCTTAAATTTTGGCATCAATATTGTGCTAGTAACATTTGGAAGTTTCTGCTTTATCAGCAGCAATGACTGGCAAATAATCAGCTGTTTTGTAATGAGAAGCTTAAAATAGCAGCTGAAGACATTTGAGTTAAGCTTCATGGAAAAAGACACAGCTGCGTTTATTATGATACCATTTTGTTGTGTAAGGATGACATGATTGTTATTTTAGCTTTTTAGGCACACAGTGCAATTAAGAATAATCAGTTTTCCCACACATTCCACAAAGCAACTGAAGCACACATGCTAATAACCAGGCCTTTACATTTTGAGTGACTTCCGCTGCTACATGGGCAGCTAGTGTGTACAGATGCGTGTTTCACAGTGGTATGAAGCTATTGTGTGATTGCAGCCTTCTTACAGAGATGTGAGCCTCAAAAGAAGTTGCTGATAAATAATAAACTCTCCAAGATTTGCCCATATTACCAATATAAATACATGTTGGAGTGCTGAGGAAAAGGATCTGTACATATGACATATACTGTAGGCTTTGTAATCTGTAGCAAGCATCCATACTAGAAGTTTAAAAGAATGTACAAAAGAATTCTAATTTGTGTTTACAGGAAGTAGTAGGTGGTTGCACCAATAAAAATTATACTATGTTATATATGCACACTGATACATACAGTGTTTTACCCATAATTTGTGTGACAAGCGTGAGGCTGGTTTTAGAACTCTGAACATCGCAAAGACAAATAAGGATTTGGGCAGGGTGTTCAGAAAACAGATTTTGCCTGCAACTAAAGGTAGTAAGTTTATACTGACAGTTTTAAGTCATAACTATTCCCACTAAAAGCCCTTTACTGGGAGGGAGAATTTTACATATTCTTTTATCAGGGTCTGCCATTATTTTTGTAGACAGAGGTCTTTATGAACAGATTTATTTAAGAAATGTTTATGTGTTCACATACAAATCTTTTTTTTGTATCCTTTTCTCCATTTTTTTTTCTATGCTTACTGCTCGTCTCAGCATGAGTATGTAGTACCTTTATATTATGTATGTTACTAAACTTTTACTGTATTGGGGCCAAGTCAGTTTTTGCATGCTTGGGACTAATTGTTTGCTGAATTTTATCTTTGCTTGCTAAGAATCTTAGATTGAAGTACTTAATTAAAGTGTGAAAAATAGCTAAACTTTATAACTGGCTCATGCTACTTACCATGAAACGAAATGTAGAAAGGGCAAACAGGTAATATTTTAAATATGATGTACAGTTACTTGCATTTCAGTGGACATGATTGTCCACATACAATTTTAAAATTTTGATTATGCCAGATGGTAAGTCTTAGTGAATGTATTTGTGTGTGTATGAAAGATTGCAAGTTGAGATAGCATAATGTTTCTGTGAAGAAGAATAAGCCACAGTGGCGTGAGAAGAATTTAGATTATTAAAATGTTTCTATCCAAGGACTTATATTTTTGTGTTATCTTACCAAAATTTATTGTGAGAATTCACACCTTTAAATCAGGACATGACAGCTCATTAAAAAAAAGAGGAAACAAAAAGGTTTCTAGGAATGGAAGATGAGCTTTGCTCTCTGCAAGAAAGTATTGCAAGACCTTGCCACCATTAGTGCACCAGCCTATGCTGGCTTCTTACACTGAAGTCAAATTAATAGTGAAAGAATTTTTCCCAAATGTTTGTAAAAATTGAGCTGATAATATATATGACTGAAACTGCAGTTATACACTTTGTATAAGAGAGAGGTGTGGAGAAAAGAGGAATCTGTTTGCATTTTTAGAAGTTTTAGAAGATGCCCTAACACAATGGTAAAAATGGAGGATGTTGCCAATTTTTTTTTTCCAATGAAAATCTAAGTGAGATGGTTTAGAGTGAAATGAGAGCTGTTATGTCCTACCCAGTTCAATGTTATGTTCACCATGAAATGTGCCACTAGGGCCACTGTAATGAAGTCAAAGTGAAAAATAAATCTTTAAAGCAGGAAAAAAAGTCCCATTTTCCCCAAAAGAACTATCTTGAGACTGCTGACCAAGGAGTTAGCTTAAACTCCAGCCAAGGAGCTGTAACGATGCAGTCTACCCCTTTCATTCCCATGGGAGTTCCTAATTTGTAGTTGCTATTTGGCAATTATTTTTTTGGTGTATTTGATCAGGATCTGTGACATTTCATTCAGAGCTGTCTGCTCTGAGTCAGGCTAAGAGTGAAGCTGAATAAATACCTCCTGACAAGTAAACATTATCATGGTAATCCTTCTCAGTCCTGTGAATGTGGGACACATTAATTTTCAGAGGGGCTCATGACACATTTTCAGCAAATAAACTATTAACCAAGATAACTTCTCAACTCTAGAAAAAAAAACAACAAAAGGACTTCATCCATCTTTGTGGATGGATGACTTTGAGCCATGTTTATAGAACTAGAGATTGGGTCTGAATGGAAATGTTTAAGGAAGTCATTTGAACATTATTTACAAAGTTTCACTTCAAAGATGTGCTAATATTTTATTGTTTAGTTACAGCTTATCACCTCTCTTTGTTCTTTCAGGCATTTAAGACCAAGGATGGCTACATCGTGGTGGGAGCTGGAAATGATAATCAGTTTGTCACTGTGTGCAAGGTGTGTTAGGCAAGAGAACAGAAATGTGTAATAGTTTCCATTCTCACTAGGGAAATGAAGATGCTGATTGCTTCTTTATTCTCTCTCTCTCTCTCTCTTTTTTTTTCTTTCTTTTTTTTTTTTTTTTTTTAATGGATATACGTGTTGAGTATATATAAATTCTAACCTTGCAGCTGGAGCTGATCATCTAGGGGACTGATATGGGGTCTGTGTTTTGGCCCTGAATTCAGAACACAACAGTTCTGAATCTTGTGGGTACTGAGCCCCTTTTGAAGTTTGTGTACCTCTGATCAACTTAAAAAAGAAATAGGAATAATCTAACAACCTTCCAATTTTAGGATGGTGAGTGTAACGTAAGTCACACTGGTGCCTTTTTCAGGAAGAAATGTGACACTGTTTCTCCATAAAATACATGATAAACAAAGTATTACCAAGACAAAATTAGGGGATGGATTTTTCTTGTGCTACTTGAATCAGTACCCAAGTGCATTTTCCTTTTGAACACTACCATGTGCTGATCTGTGCTCACTGAAAAACTTGGGAACTTCTTAGAAAAGAAATCTTGCAGGACTGTGGGCTGATTTTGGAGTGGTGCAGAGATATGATTTTGAAGAACAATCTTAAAAAAAAAATTGTTCTAAACAAAAGACCCCAGTAACACATAAGCTGGGACAAGAGAACTTTTGCATATAGCATTAGACAACATTTTTACAGTTCTACCTTTTTTGGCCATTGTGTTGTTCCTCTAGAAACTTGGATATTTAACATAAATTAATAACACTCAGGAATCTGAGCATTATTTTCCTCCATTTGTTCATGTCAGATATTTCACATTTCAGTGGAAGTTCACCACTAATAACTGGAATATGTAGTAAGAGGACAGTGCTCTTTTGATTCTCGTTTAGTACAGTTTGTGGTATGTATCCCACCTCACTATCTGGAGGGGTTCTGCTTTCACTTACTTGATTTGGCTCTTAACCTCTTCAACATTTGCTCAGTGAGTTTTCTTCAGAAATGTGTCAGACCACTACAGTGCTCATTATCTTAACATGAATGAAGACTAATATGTGAATAAGTGTCTACCTGCCACAACTCAATTTTATCAAAGACTCATTATCTCATAAAGGAAATCTTTCCAGAATGTCCCAGGACATAGGTGTGAATGTCTTCTTGGTGCTTTATCATCTAAAGTAAAGAATTATGTAGCATATGCTTGTCATCCTGCCATCCTTGAGTAAGACAGAGCTGAAGATCCATCTCAGTAGGTTCTGACATCTTGATATGAGCTAGCAGGCACTAAAACTTTAGACCATGTACTTTACCTGACTTTAGGGTGCAGCTGAGAGAATTACAGTGTGCGTTGTTGCTACATATTCCCTCTGTAATCATTAAGGAGTGAATGGAACCACAGGAGATGAAGCAAGATTTTAATGATTTGTATTACCCCACAATGTATAGGACAAAAATTACGTGAGATGAATATTAGCCCTGGTCTGCAGGCTGATGGGTTTTTTTTAATCCATATAAACGTGTTCTGGTGTTCCTACAATTGAAAATAAGAGGTACAGAGCATGGAGGAATGATGATTGCTTACATTTCAAAGGGATTAAAAAGGAAGGGAAAAAAGTTCAAGTTTTGAGTAATTGTTAGATTTTTCTATATAATAGTTACCATATTTGTTTCTAAAAAGAGTGCTTTTTACCCTTATCAAGATATTGTAGGTATGGATTTGGGCTGTTACATTGCCCAGAAATGAAATGATGAGGAAGTCAATGGAATGCTGGAATGAATACCCCTTCAAGATATGCACTGTGCTAAGTCAAAGGTGATTTGGAACTTGTAACATCGTGAAGAGGGAAAGCCAATAAAGGAAAACAACTTTATTACAGGAAGGCACACTACACCCTAGTGAACTTTAGTAAATACAGAGACAATTAATTCAAACATTGGAATTGCTGTTAGAGAATCTTTCTGAGCTGAGTTGGTGCTGAAAATACAGGCTGTATGGAAACTGTTGTCCTGAAGACATACTCTAGAGATGTAACAGCTGGCTCAAGCTGTAAACAATTGCAAACATTCTGCTTCAACTATATCTTTTCAGGCAAGCAGAAAGAAAAATCTGGAATAATTCACTGTGGTATTTTCAAAATCAATGACAACTAACTGTAGCTTGTTTGAGGACTTGGATATTTGCAGAAAAAATTTGTAACACTGCTGACTGAAATGCATTTCATTGTGGTCAAGTGTTACAACAGCACATCCTGACCTGTGGCTGATTTGTTCTGAGTAGGAATCCTGAGTGAGAGTCTTCAGAAGACTGAAGTTTTGTGTACAGCAAAGGGGAGTACAAACAGATTTGCTAGTGTTTCAGGACAAAACACAGAGAGCATAAGTTCTGAGTGTGCATCTTAGAGCT
The DNA here is from genome assembly GCA_013397795.1 of Orthonyx spaldingii. NCBI lineage: Eukaryota > Metazoa > Chordata > Aves > Passeriformes > Orthonychidae > Orthonyx > Orthonyx spaldingii. Next base: position 69,117 of record VZTJ01005054.1, read on the forward strand.
CGAACAAATCCTCAAACAGAGAACACCATTTTCATTCCAAATGTTCACAGTGAAATAAAGAAAATAACATTGGCAACATGATGCAGAAAGATGAATGGTACATTAATGAATAACTTCTCAAGTGTGCATTTGTTAGTCACAAAAAAAATTGAGAACATATATAGACATGCAGCTTTAGAAAAGATGGACATTAAGTTAAAGCTGAAATCCGTAACTAATTAAAACAGTAGAGTGAGCAACTCCATATGATCATTTTTCATGTAGGTCATCAAATGGAACTATAATTTTCTGATTAATTTCTTAGTTTTTTAAACTCAGATAATTATTCACTATCATTTACTTTGAAAAACCTTACAGGATTTTTTTTCCTAAAGCAGTGATTTGTTACTCCAACATAGTGGTATTAAAAAAAGAAATAATTTTGAGGGGTACCAATAGCATTGATAAGCTTCCAGATAGGTAAATTTAGCTATTTTCTAACACTAAATTATGATATGTTGTGATTTCCATAAACTAGGTTATATAAATGCAGAAGGAAAAGAAAACATGCTGTGAATTAGGTATTGATGTAAGATGCTAGATTGATGTTTATGTTACCTCGCAGATAAAAATCTCCAGAAAAGTTATTTAACATCACCATTGTTCTAGCATAACTTACAGATACCTTGTTTCCATGCTTACTTTTGTCACTCTAGGTGAACATTATATCAAAGATGACTATCTACTTTGAATATCTCTAAGTATCTGTTGAAAGAAAATCTGTTTTGCTAATGGTTTTATGTCATCAACATGTATTCACTTGGACAGGAAGCTGTATCCTTATTCACTCCAGCAAAGTCAGGAGTCATTAAATGATTGTGGCCTTGGTCTAAACCAGTGTCAGAGGAATTAGTAGAATGTTATGTTTGAAGCAAATATCAGACAGATTGACACCAACTTATATACCGCTTACATGTGGTAGTACATAGGCATAGGGATTCAAGTAGCAGCTGAACATGTTAATAAAACATAAATCCATTGATAATTGCTAAATATATAGAAAACACCTTCAACTCAGAAATGTCCTAACCAAAAGGGGACTGGAGTTTGGATGAAGATTAAGGAAGTGTTGTAGGTACTGGCCCTGTTCTTAAACTCTTTCTAAGCATGAGCACTCAGACAACAGGCAGACATAGAGTGATGGGCTATAGGAACTTCAAGTTTGAGACACTGTATTTTTTTTGTGAGCCATCTTAGAAATGAACCTATTAAAAATGTGGCATGTTTGGAATGATTATAAGACTCATCATAAGAAAAACTGATCCTTAATATGTGTTAGTGAGTAAAAATACATGAAGAATATGTTACAGCCTCTTTCTTTATATGATTCTACGCTGACTTTCTCTGTAGCTCATGTAATTGGGATAGTTTTAGAAATCACATTTAATTATGTTTATTTATGTTCTATAGAAAGTCATTGTGGCACAAATAGGTAAATTATATTGATTTTCCACACAGCTGCTTTTTCTAATGAACACCTCCACAAAATTCTAAGGCTCAATCTGCATATTTAATTCCCTTTGTAGTATACTACACATTGTCTTCACACGTTGTTTAAATTTCTAATGTGGCAGGTGGGAGTTACACATTGAGGATCTATTTCTCCTTTCTTAGGGGATACACCACCACTTTTCTTTATTAATTCTTTTGGAAAAAAATAATAAAGAAAACCAATGATGTTACAATAGAAAAAGACCCTTCCCCCCCCTTTTTTTTTCCTTTTTGACAGAGATTACTGAAGTGGAAAGAAACAATCTTAGACATATCTTTTCTCAGTCTAGTATATGAAGTACAGACATACTTCTTGTTCTGTGACATGTAAGTTAGTGCAGGATAATCCCACAGATCTATCCAACCTCATGGTAATAGCTTACTTTTTTAGTGTTCTACGGTAAGAACTTCTCCTGGTTAATCCTAAAAGCTGTCAGCTAAGATTTGGATCTTCAGTCTGATTTCTCTCTTTTACCTTTATTTGTTATGTGACATTAACCAGGAGGCTTTTAAAAAAAAAGTAGCAATAATTAATTTTTAATTTCTTTATCTATATCAAATGATTGATGATAAGCAGTGGTTATTGGAAATCAGAGATTTTTTTAAATCAGTACTTATTTTTTAGCTATATATATATCTCCTATCAAGCACATTTCTTACTTATTTTTATTTTTACTTAGATCCTGAATTTGCCTGAAGTTAGTAAAGATTCCAGATACAAAACTAATACACTTAGAGTCCAGAACAGAAAAGAACTTATTGACATATTGTCAACCCGGTAAGTTAATTAAAAGGGAAGAATCTGCATGTAATCTATTAATGCAAATAGTAATGTATAAAAAATTCTGATCATGTGAAAATTTTTACTCTTTTGAGATACTCTAGTTTTTAAAATAGATTTTGCAAAAGTTTACTGATGTTAAATATTCTGCCTTTTGCACACGGACTATAGTGTGGGCTAAAGAAGTCAGACCACAGATTTGAGTTTTCAGAAACTGTTGTAACTTCTTTTGAACCTCAACTTGAATTTTAGTGAAATCAGTGCTTCAGCTTTCCTCAATGAATGTAGCACCCAGAAAAAAATGCTTGAAGCACCATTTGCTGTTGCTGTGGGATTTTAAAGTTTTCACTGAGTGTTTCTGTATCCAAGGGAGTTCCACTTACTGCTACTCCCTTACTGCTTGTTGTGTATTGTGGTACTCTGTATGACAAATTCCCCCTGGGCCATTCCTTTTGAAATCACAAGGATATATGTTTAGTTTTCTGTTTGGTAATTATCCTATTAAATACTTAATTACATTTTTTAAAAGAGAAAGCTCAAAAAACCTTTTATTTGAGAGACTAAAATAGCTTAGTTATCTTTCTCATTTTGTTTGAGAAAGCCTTATATCTATGGAGTGCACTTTTGTTTGATGGAGAGGATGATAAATTTATGTAACAGAAGAAAATCTGAACTGTGTAAACTTTCCCAAAGGTGTATTCAGCAGCACCTCATACTTTGGGGGATGAGCAGGAGAGGCGGTATATTTACTGTAGTCAATGATTCAACTATCATGTTGACACTCGGCTAGTATTAGTCTTTGTCAACAAATACATAACAGTTATCACTGAGGTAATTTTACTGGTGGGGGGGGTTAGAAGCATTAAGTCAGATGTGTCCACTTTTCATTCCATCCAAGAAAAAGAGTTTCAGCAGCACATCCACACCCCCCACTCTCAACCCCACACATCTTTGGATATTGAGAACCAGAATTATGAGTCATTAAAGAGTGTAGAGAGACTTATTTTACCTCTTCCGGTTGCACTTGCACTTTTGTCTCTGTTTTACCTGTCCATTTTCAGATGTCCTGTCCTGGTCAAAAACTGAAGTACCAGGTGACTTTGCATTTTTGAATAATTATGGTTATTGATTAACTTTTGGAACTCTTCTTTTACCTTTCTTCCCATAACAAATGGATTGTGATAGCACAGATGAGGCTACTCTTGGTATAAGTTTTGAGCCCCTGAAAGGCCATACTTTATCTTTTGACCTACTTTTGAGCTCTTACCTTCTTGATCAATAGTCTTAGTTTTGAAGTTGATTCATACTGACTTATTACTTGGGCGTCATTTAGTATGGCATTTATCTGATGTACTCTGGTACCTTGTGAGAAGGCTGTTTTGCCATCCATAGATCAGTTACTTAATAGCTCATAGCTTCTGGTTAGTTTTGAACGTAGTCTTTTTTTTCCTATGGGCTACGTCCGAATAAGAAGATAGAGTTCAAGGAACAGCTCTTCTTTGAATTGCCAGAATTACAGTTTGTTTTTATATCTGTAGCTATTAGTTAATCAGATTGCATTATTGCTCTTCTAATTGCTGCTTTATATATTTTTTTTGTTTTCCTGAGTTTGTGTTCTGTTTTATTATTATAATTTAGGCTGAATTTCTGCATATTATGTGCAAGTATGTAAATGTATATACACTTTGGGAATAGACATTTCTAAAGTATTCTGTTATGTCATATTATTGTGAGGTCATCAGGCAATCAGTTATAAAACACAGATATAACAAACAACTTTGGTATTCTAATGGAAGTTGAATATGTTTCCACACACATTCCATGGCAACTTTGCTTTTATTCACTAATGCACAGTTTTTTGTAAAATTATATGTGGTTTATTTTTGAAGTTATTTAGAGAATTAAATGAATAGTTTCTCAGTGCTGAGAAATGTCAGCCCTTGAGAAATGAAGGGAAATGACAAAATAGTAATGACAGAATTTCACTGAAAAATACCTTAATTTAATCACTGGTTGCTTGATAGTATTACAGCTTCCAGCACATGGAAAATATAAATCTAAGGTGCTTTACTTGGAAAAAACACCTGCAGACCCTTTCATTCACTTCCTCTATGTGCACTCCTGTCCACCTCAGCATGAATTTGTGGAGATATGAGCTGGAGCAGCTTAGAAGAAAGATTCTTAGACAAAGCTTTTCTCAGTCTAGCATATGAAGTTCAGTTGTGTGAAGTACAATACATTTGTTAAGATGAGCCACTCCTTTTGCCCCTGCACTCTCCTGCTGTCATTTTCAGTTTATACATCCTTCCTGTTCCACCAAGTCATTGATATTTTAAGCAGCATGTATGGCAGATGCTTGGTACTCTGCAGTCACTTGCATATAGCACTGCTGTTGCACAGTAGATATATGCATATATTTTTTTCAAGCCTTTGATGTTGTTATAATCCTAATAAACCGAGGTTCCACCAGAGCCTAGAGAAGGTTTCCATTGACCTATCTACCCTGTCCCCTTGCTCTTATCCCTTTTGAACTACTTCTAGAGCTATGTTTCATCTTTTCTTTTCCATTTTTTTTTTCATTTTCAGAATGAACTACTGTAATTAATTACTAACTTCTGAGCATTAAGTAAGTGCAAAAACAAGAATTCTTTACATCTTCCTCTTAAGAAAAATGGTTTGCTAAGCTTTGTATAGGAATAGAAGGAGGTGTTCAGACCTACTCAATGGGTCAATAACTCTCTGAAGCCTTGAGCATTTAATTCACTTCATGTGTGGAGCTGAAATTTTTGAAAGCATCTGAACTCTGAATACCAAGGAGACACTTGATGGCTTTCATTTACCATAGTAAAAAATTGAGCAACTGAGATTCTTTGGTCACAGTTTTATTCTAGATATGTGCACAAAGGAAACATTGGTACAATTAGTCAATGTTAAGGAATGCTGGGGTTTTTAAGAAAGAGGCTGTATCTTGGGAATTCTTGACTCAAGTGACCTCCAATTTAGATCATTAATTCTACTCACCATCTGTGGTAACCATGCCAGAGTTCAAGGCAGTTAGGTAACCATGGGGATTATGCAGCACTTAGAAGAAACTGACCTTTAAACAGAAGACTTTTCAGAAAGGTGTGAAATGATGTATTCATCAAAGTCAGATGTACTGAACTGAGTGAGAGTACAAGATGGGGATGAATATGGCTTCAGACATATATGTAGCTTGAAACAACAGCTCTGAAAGGTGTGAATTGCTCCGTTCATTTCAGGAAGAGTTCTCTCATCCTCTTTCTTCTCTGACGGAAATGAAGTGTGAAGCACACCTGTCCTTACCTCTTCAATCCATCTTGCTCTCTGTACATCTCAATTCCCTCTGTAGGGCACAAACGAAAGGTAGAGAGGGAGAGCAAGTAAGAAAGGATAAATTCACATATCCTCAATGCTGGATCTCAATAAAAGTGACTGGAAGGTAAACTGCTGTGGAGTGGTAAGCTGCTTCTAAGACAGCCTACTCTCATACTGGAGCAAGAGGAGGGAATTACAGAAAACAGTTCCATCTCTAGACATAGAGCCTTTTCCAGTTCTATAGTCTATGGGGAAGTGAGTAAAATGTTGCAAGGAGCACTGGTTCATAGGATATTCACAGGGAAGAAGAATATGGGCCTGTGGGGTATTTTGTACTTGTTTTGCTGCTGGTGGTGTTGTGCCTTTCCCATCTCTAGTCCTCTTCCTTCTATGCTGTTTTTTTCCTGTTCCCATCATCTTCCTCCACTTCCTACAGGCCCCCTTTCCCGTCTTCATCTTGTTTCCCCTTTCTCCTCTCACTGCTGACATTTGCACATCTACTCTTAGCTTAAAAAACAAAAAAAGTTTTGATACCCTCTGTATCTTCCTCTCTATTTAGGTTACATTTTCCCCAAATGACAAGAAAGCAGAACTCTGACAAAAGCAAATTACCTCTGCCTTTCCTTCTTGTGTATGTGCTAAGAGTCAATTTAAAATGACCCTACCTGGGTGGAGGTCAGGTTCAATGGCTGCCACTGAGGCCCCTGAGACTCACAGCTCATGTGAGAACTGACAGACTACAGAGCACTCTGTTTTTTAAGTTTCCAGTGGAAACCTCTGGGTTGTGAGTTAGATGTACATCTAACTCACAAACAATAGAACCAAGTTTTAATTGTTGCTCTGCTCCCCCTCTTCCTCCCTTCCACTTTTGCTTTTGTTTCCACTAGAACACAATAGTACCAGACATAATGCAGATTATTTTGTATATGTGTATATATCCATATATGTGTCAAGACATACATATATAGTGTGCACATGAAATTTGAGATGCATCTGTGCAAAAGGTAGTATAATACCAGTTTTAAAAGAAGCAGCTTTGAGAAAGGGGGCTTAATCTGTTGACCTTCTTCAAATTACTCCAGAATTTGAACATTAATCCTACGATGCACCTCAGTAATGTAGACACATTTTAAGACAGGGCAGCTAAATGTGTGCTCCAAGGTACCTTTGGAAATTAACCTGTAAATGGAACAGAGTGTATGGGGTTATATGTAGGGGGAAGGTGAGTAGCAGACATGCCCTCAGCCTTTAAATTGAAGCAGTTCACATAAAGAACGCATAAATTCAGCATGATTAGTGCTCCTGCGGCTCTAACTAAATTGTTGTAGGTTCAGAAGTATCAGGGCTGGAAATGGTTCAGAATGGAACTTCTATTCCTAGCACTTATGGTTTAAACCCCTTATTCTTGACTGCTGCATGTTGCGTATATGTGTAAGGGGAAAAGGAAGGAGCAGGAAGGAAACACAGAGGAACTTGATCCTCATTTAGTAAAGTCATTGCTAAATTGTTTCCACCTTGTAACAGAAGAGGAGGGCACCTAAAGGGGAAAGAGTATTGTAAGATGTTTGATTTGCCTGTTGAGAAGCATTGTTAAATTCACACTTGTTGAGACACACCCAGACTCTGTAAATCTCCTTCCCTGTCCCCACCATTTCCTTTTCTAAACCAAGAGCCTTGCTGACTGAAGTCACTGTTGATAACGTTACAGAAATGAGCGTCTGGTTGTTTACAGCTTCAACAAGACAGGTGTCTGAAGTTTGAAAGACAATTGACTTCAGTGTGGTGTAGCTGGTAAGGTTTACTTTCCCTAGCCATCTACCTCACCATCAGTACATAGAGGGTTGAGTTATGTGGACATCAGCTACCAAATTGCCACAGTTTGCTTTAAAAATTTTTAAATTGTTATTAGTTTTATTTTGACTTCTATGCATGCAACTGAGAGACATCCAAAATGTCTCAAGCATATGATTTTTGGACTGGGTAAGACAATGTGTATTTTCTGTGTCCTTTTCTTGCCATTTAATAAACTTCTAAGATTTTCATACCTATGTGAAGTTCAAGATCCTTTCTGAAAAGGAACTTGCTATCTTTTTTCTACTGACATACATTTTGAACTTGAGGCTGCTGAAATCAAGGCAGGTCTTTTCATTGATTTTAAATGAACTTTTTGACCTGACCCTTGTTAGCTCTTTAATCCCCTTGAGTTAAAAGAAAAACAACAACAAAATCAATGCAACTTTTCACCATTCTCAATGTGCTTTTACTGAGGTGTGTTTACCTAGCTGATTTTCAGTTAATTTGCACTTCTTTTGTCATAACTATAAAAGTTACAGTCTGTGGCAGTTACCCAGTCAGTGGCTGTGGTCACAGGAAACAATGGACAATCTGCAACCCCTTCCTTCTGCAGGAGTGTTAGTGAAGAAGCAGGATGGTTAAACTATTCTCCTCAGAGCAGTGAATCTGAGGGGGATGGGGGAGACAGGCATTGATACTTTCCCGCCGTTCACAAGTGTCAGTCAGATTCCATCTCCTCCCCCGTCCCCTTCACAGTTATTTTAATATTCATCAGTTGCTCGAAAGTTCTGTTATCGTGTTCTGTTGATTGGTTATATTAATGTATTCCACCCCTTTGTTTCCCCATTGGATGTTCCCCGTTCATGTTTTATTTCTCTATTGGTTTATTCCCCTGTTTCTCCCCTTAGACTGCCCCTTTGTCTCGCTCCTTTTAAACCGCTGCATACCCTCAGATCTCGGCTTTTTGCGACTACCTTCAAATTTAATAATAAATTTGGAATAAAGCTGCCGAGAGTCCTCCCTGCTTCCTTGCCGTCGGAACTGCCTCCACTAACAACTTGTTACTGCTAAAGCTGCCTTGGATGAGGGCGAACTTGTTCGAGCCATTACTAAGGAGACCAGAATTTACATGCCCCGAGGGCTATGAACGGTCTATAGAGTCAATAGCCGAACGCAGCAAAGGTGCCGCCACGCTCAAGCCACAGGGCAGCTTGAAAAGACCCGGCAGAAAAAGAGGCAGCGGCAACAGTCCTTTTTTGTACTTAGATAAAACAGAGGAAGGTTGGGGAAAAGTACTGTATTTACAAAGTGTATAGCTTTACATTATCTGAATACAAAAAGAACTAGTTCTGTTACATGCTGGATTAACTACTCAGTAGCCATAAGAAATACATTTTACAAGGTAGACGTGTTTGCATCTGTCTGGTATGCCGTTCCTTAAAAACCAGATATGGTTTAAAAGCAGCATGCAAATCTTGATAAAGGAATGAGAAAGTCCATTAATCTCTAGCACAAATTTTGTGCATAAAGGTCAAGGTTTATTAATAGTTCTACTAAACTGGTAACAATATTTATAGTATGCAGAAAAGTAAAAGACTTTTCAGGGTGGATTTGTGGTACCTGGATAGTATTTTATGTATCTGCCACTTAATAATCTGCTCTATGTGACATCTTTTAAAGTACTTGGAATATCTGTCAGCAAAACCCATCAGTACAATCATGTTGATCCCAAATATTTTAATATTTTGTCTGTTGTGGTTTTCCCAGTGATTCATCAGTAAGAGGAGACTAGACACTAACAGGTATTTACAGATTATTGAGTAAATACTATAGTATTCACTTTGAAAACACTAATTGTATATTCACTGTGCACTAAAGGATAACGATCCATTCTTTGAATTGTTCAAACAAATATTTTCTATTACTTTTATTTTGTGTACTGTCTTCTGTAGGTGCTACTGTAAGAAGCTATACAAGCTCTCTTACTCATTTAACTACCTTTAAAGGGGTGTTTAATAGTGAAGAGAGAAAATATTGTGGATATTTGGGAAGAGACTGTTGATAAAACAAAATGAAACAAACCCCCTAATGCAGATTTGGGTTATGCTAGAAAACACAGGAATGCTATTGTGGACTTTAGCAAGAACAGAGGAGCTTTTTGTGGTTGACCGCATGTAAAAAGCTCTTGCGAATCCTAGATGTTCCTGTTCCATCTGTATTTGGTAGCTCTCCAAATTACTTCTCTAAATTAATTGCCATAAGTTACCTATAGAAAAGAGCAGTATTATGCTTCAGTAGTTCTTCTAAACTATTTTGTGTGGAATTGGATGGTTTTATCTATTAAAGAAACATAGTTGCCCTACCACATAGGATGTAGCAAGGATTGAACATTTCCTAGGAAACATAGAAAATGGAATACACACAAAGTGGATTCATTCATGCTTTTGAAGTCTTTGTTTCATTGAAAGATAGAATATTGCTTTAAAAAAGAAACATTTTACATTAATATTTATAAGGATGAGAAACTTAGAAATATACTCTAGTGCTATTAAAATATACTAATTCATTAAAGCCATTTCATCTATCTTGCACAAGTCAGGCACTCTTTTCTGAGCCATTTCTTTTTTTTTTTTTT
>VZTJ01005054.1:79234-116754 GCA_013397795.1 Orthonyx spaldingii
TTTTTTTTTTTTTTTGTAGTTGCAACTTGTTAGAAAGCAGAAGGGAATGTAGATCCCACTTTTTAAGAAGCAAAACTACATTTGTAGTTTATGTAAGAAAACAAGATGTAAACCTTTTTTTCTTTTATATTTAATTTTTTACCTTTTGAAGGATTTTTCTTATATTGTGCTGTAATACTTTTTTGATGAATTTGCTGAGTGTATAGTTTAAATTTAGATGTTTTCATTTAATGATGCCTGCTAGATTTACTAATTGAAGAAAAATATATTTAGTTGGATTTCTTCCAATTTCAATTAGTTCAGCTTATGTCACACTTTCTATTCTTAAAATATTTTTAAGTATTAAATGTATTTAATGTTAAATGTTTCAGAATTTGATGCCTCATTTCCACACTGCAACTTCAGTATCTTTGTGAGTGCTGTGTAATTCAGTGCAGAGGAGGCTTACAGTACTGCTTAAAATGCAAATAAGACATCATGGAGAATTTGACCTCTTAATGACGTAAGCCTCAGTTCAGGCTTTGCAGTAAATGTCCTAGCAATGGGTTTGTTCTTCATTGGGCTACATATCCTTCCTTTCTCAGAGGTGTTTTCAGAAAGAGTCTGCATTTGAGCTTCATACCACAAAGCAGTACAGTAAAAAGCAAATCCTTTTGAACTTCTAAAATACTGGTAATAATTGCAGAAAGCTAAGCTACAGGTTTAAGATATTTATGCAAGTAAATCATAGGTAATTTAGATGGCATTTATGTTTATATATATATAAATAGCAGAGGGAACATTTTATAGGAAAAGGGACTCATCTGAAGATATATGATGCTGTGGTGTGAATTGCAGTGTCGAGCTCTCCTGCAGTTATTGAGTACCACTGAGGTAAAGATTCTCTTGCAAGTGTCATGTTTCAGAGTTCAGATGCTCTCCAGTCTTGGATTTTTTTTTTTTTTTTCCCTACTATCTCAGGTTTGGAAGATGGACCATTGTTCAGCCATGTATGTGTTTCCATCAGTGATTTTATTTATGTATGTGTATATATAGACAAAATCAATAATTTTTCTTCTTTCTATTTCAAAAATATACCTGATAAGATATTTATTTAAAAAAATGACAAAGCATAGAAATACATTTTAAAATGTGTTATGAGAAAAAGGATTGGCCAGGCTTTCTAAATTCCTGTAACAGAGCTTTAATTTTCAGGACAGAATGTCAGTCTTTTACTTCTAGGAAATTTTTGTCTTCTCTTGTTATTTTAGAGTGCGAAGCATGTTATTAATGGATACTTAGCAATGTAAACCTCAACCCTTCACTGTAAGCAAAGCTTATGGTATATATTTGTGTAAGTATTATCAAAAATTGTATTTAGTTGGAGGAATAATACATACAGGTTGAAAAAAAAATCAAAGTTTATACAGCTGACATCAGAGGTAAAAATTGACATTTTTTATCCATGCCTTATCTTCTATCAGTGAAACAGTATTTCTCTCTTAATAATGTACAGCAGATGTTTCAATATATAAAACAAAGTTGAATGAGCAAAATAGTTGCAGGCTGTTGCTCTCAAAATCTGAGTACTGGACCTTTAATGGCAGTAGTGATGTTCTGTTTTGGTTTTAAACAGTTTGCTTAACAATATGCTCTCAACAGCCTCTCTTTAACACAAATAATGGAAGCTATTCTACATCAGAGTTAGATACAGAGTTTCAATTTTAAGAGGAAACACTGTGTGTGTCCCTTGAGGATAACAGAATGTGGGATTTTACCTCTGAGTTGAAAGCTTTTAGGAATTACCTCCAGCCATCAACGAATAAATCAATGAGTAAGACTAAGACAAATGTTAGATCCATTCAAAAGAGGCACTTTTAAAAGCAGTCAATCTCTTGTTTTCTACAAAACTGTGGGGTTTTTTGTCTGTTACATAGGAAGGGATAACCTAAGCACAAGCTAAAATTGTAGAAATTAATATAGAATCATAGAAATTTTGCTTAACATATACAAATGTTCTGTAATATACATATACAACTCCACTGTATATAGAGTCATTCACAATGGTGTAACTGAAGAATAATGTATGTCTTGAAAATTATTCAGATTTACCACAATATCAGGAAGTAGCATACTGGTTATGCAGGTAGATTATAGACCCTCCCATTGCAAAGACTTCATTTTCAGGCTATCTTTTAAATGCAAAAGTTTTGGTCTTTTAGACTCAGGAAGATATTTATAAACTCTGTCTTAAAAAGAAGTGCAGGGCCATAACAAAGCAGGACTTACTCATTACTACAGATCAATTGAATGCTGATATATACATTAAGAATTGCAGTAATTTCTTAGTGATGGTCTTCAGCACCATGGTTATGAAGTTGAGTCCAGGATTCCTCTTGTAGCTGTTCTGTCTTGTTGGAAATGAGATAGTGGAATTTGAGGTGTCAAAAAGTATTAGCTGAAAAAAGCTTTCCATTTACAAAACGGGAGTTAGTGGGCCATGAAATATGAAGCACCTCTGTTGCTAGCAGGGAACAGCATAGTTTTATATAAACAGCATCAGTAACTGAGTGAAACAGTTTTTCATGTGAATCTTATTTACCTTAATAATAGAAGGCTACAAATAACAAGAATATATGGATTATGAGAATTGTTGTCAAACAGAGAGTACTGAAGGGAAATACAAATTGTATTTTAGATTAAATCATGCTTTCCTAATAGCTGCAATGACTGAGAAAGGAAGGCTATCTGCCTCTCTAGAGTTACGTTTTTCCCCAGTTTCTTTTAATGTATTTGATTCTAGGTATGGTTGCAACAGAGTATGAAATTGGATGGACCCTAGATATGTCCAACATCAGCACTGTCTTTATGACTGACTACATGTCTACCATTAAAACACTTTAATATTCAGTGAAGTACATTACATATAACTAGACTGTGCAATATTCTTATATCTGTTTTCATTAGAAGTTATGCTCTATTATGCTTCATTTCTTCATGAGTCATGCTTTATTTTATAATACATTTTGCACTTTTAAGGCCTTTCATTTTGCTTTTTGTATTTTATTGCTCCTTCTGTTTCTACTAAAATTATTTGTTGACTTCAGGAATAAAGCTTCCAGCTCTGAGAAAGGGCCATTCATGACTTATACTAGAAGTAAAGCTGAATGTTACTGACGTTGTTCCAAATTACACTTAAGGAACACCAAACTGGTAGCTATAGAACACCAGTTATTGAGTGTCCTGTTTAAAGGTTTCTATTAATTTCATTTCCATCAGGTCTTTAAATCACATCTAATTTCTTTCTGGTATTGTGTGTATCATGAAGTCTATCTTTGATTTCTGATAAGTTGGTAGACCTCTGTGGTATTTATCTTCACAAAATTTAAAATACTATTTCCAAGTAAGTTCACCTTTGATTCGGGATCCCAGATGACTGCAGAAAATACCATCTCTCAGTGACTGGTATTGTTTCAACAGTGTATTTTCTTCATGTATGCAACGCTACTAGGCAGATAAGGAAAGAAAAACTATCTAGCAAAACAGGGGAAATAGAGTGGTGCTACCAGTTATGAAACTGAATGCTTAGAAAGAAATAAGCTGAGCTTTTTACACTTGACACAAAGACCTGGAGCAATGTGTTTACCAGCATATAGGCACTATGTATATATGAACTGGATGTCCTTAGGATAGGCTGTACAACCATACAACAAATAAATATGTAATCAGTCTTGTTATTTGACCTAAAAATGTGGTTGTTAATCCTGATGTATGTTTTTGATGGTGCTTTGTATCAGCTTTTAATGAGCACTATATCTTTTTGTTGTTAAATATATACATAATGGAAAACAAATGTGAAGCACATTAGTATAATTAAGGACTGGAGGAAACCTATTGATCCTTATTTGAAACTGATGATAAATTTAGGTTTATGTCATTCCTGGATTGCTTCAGATGATCAGATAGAAATAGAATTCAGTTCAGAGATGTTCTTTCCCCTATGTCTTTGGGTTTTCACTTCTGAAGAACATAAGTAGTAAATTTTTGTTATTTTATTCACTGACTGCGAACAAATCAGTGGAGAGGAGTGTGGAAGCAGTGAGAGAGGAAAGAGACATGCTATACATTTCTTAGAATCTGCAAGTACAGTGTTGAAACCACACTCATTCTTACTTGCTCTTAGGTTTTCAGAAAAGGTGACGATCGAATGGTTGCAGCTCTTTGAAGGGAGTGGGATTCCATATGGCCCAATCAACAACATGCAGCAAGTGTTCTCGGATCCTCAGGTTGGTCCTCACCAAGTCTCTTCTGTACATTATTATACATGTTTTATGAATGCTGAGTAATAATCACTTTTCCTACCACTCAGACCTCATTTTGGCTACTTTAAAATGGGATTTGAGAGGTTTATGATGGGTTTGGTTTAAGCCAATAGTATGTCATATTAAGAAACAAATACAGATTCTTAAATGAACTATATGCTTGGGAACTCAGATTTGGTCATAACGAATTAAACCACAGTTATTCCATATCTCATGTAGAGAGTCTATATTTCAAAACTGGCTGGTAAAAAGAGAAAAAACCCATAATAGAGTATGTAATTGCATTTTATTGCATAAATACGCTGAAAAGTACCTTTTTTGCTGCCCCAAAAGAACTAATTTTCTGTATGGAGTATGGATAACCAAAATGAATTCTGTTTAATATAATGGGAAACATTTTGACTGGAAAAAGAAAAATTAAGCAAAAAATTAATTTAAAGAAAGAATGTTAGCCTTTTCTTGGCCTGGTGGTTTCAGTAGCTGAAAGCAATTCATCTGTGTATCTATTTTAAATGCTAAATATTACACTGAATTACACCTATGCTTAATTATAAACAATATTTTTATTTTTTAGTATCTGTGGAGTTATATTATCTGCATATTCCCTGATGCCTCCCCTGCTTTTTACCCTCTGGCTTTGGATGGGTAAAAGGGCCCAGAATAAAATGAATTATAATGTCTTGAGTACTGTAACTGGGTATTTTATGGCTATTCTAATGTGTGATAAGTCTCCTTGGAGTTGATTTTTACTGAAGAGAATCACAAGAAAAAATGATTGATCATTGAATGTCTTTGTTTTTTCTTCCAATTTTGTACATGTCCATGTCTGCTATCAGAAGTGTTTGTCACGACTGTGATTGTAGTGTTGGGAAAATGAGAGCAGGCAAAGCAATCCCTGTCATGAAAGAATATGTTTATAATAAAGATTTGTTATAAATATTATTATTATATTTTAGAGGCATAAAATAATATTTGTTAGGTGACTGCAGGGAAAGAATATTTTTTTATTAAATAAATGTGTTCTTTCTCCTTAAAATGATGTGGTATCATGCAGTAAAGTATGTATAAGTCAAATTTTTCACTTCATAACTTTCACAGGGATTAAGGTTGGGCTTTGAAGAACATACAGCAGGAGTATTTTACTCAGACTTGGCTCTACCTGGGGCAACACTGGAAAAACATTCAGTGCTTTTTTTTTGATGCTGCGAATTTTAAGGAGTCTACTCTGAAAGAGACTGGGCTAATACCTCCCAAATTGAAAAGAGGTTATCTTGGCTACCTTGCTCTTGTTAGAATTCACCTAAATAATATTTTCACACATATATTATAATAATTACATATGTGTTATTTATATATATGTGTCAGGTTATTACTTGATATAGTTAGCCTATCTATAAAAAGTATCATGTTGCTTTGCAGTTAGATATGGCATATTTTTCGAAATATTTTCCTGTAAAGGGGCATGCTAACCTCTTCTTCATGAAACTGCTTGAAAAGCTTTATCTGTTCTACACCCTTCTCTGAAATACACGGCAACCTGACATTGCTATTGGAAATTGAATGCCATTATTTGTGCATAGCTGCCTGTTATACATTTATTTCACTTCTGAAAGAAGCGTTTTCTCACAGGTATTTTCAGTTCAGAGAGAGCAGGGGAAAAAAAGACTGAGACTGTCTGACTGGGGAAGAAGTTTATCACCTGAGAGACTGTATTCTAGGTATGCTCTGTACTATGAAATCCCAGTTATAATACGGGAAAACCAACACCCACCAACAAGAACATACTCTAATCACAGCATGACCTTTCATAGAATCATAGAATATTTTGAGTTGGAAAGAACCTTTCCGAGGTCATCTACTCCAACAACCTTGCAATCTGTAGGGGTGTCTTCAACAAGATTAGGTTGCTCAGAATCCCCATCCAGCCTGATCTTAAATATTTTCTGGGATGGGGCATCTACCACCTATCTGGTCAACCTGTTTCAATGTTTTCCCACCCCCATTGTAAAAAACTTTACTGTAGCTAATCTAAATTGACCTTTTTTTCAGTCTAGAATCATTAACACTTGTCCTATGACAACAGGTCCGGCTAAAATTTCTTATAGTCCCTTTTTAAGTACTGAAAGGCCACAGCAGAGAATCCCCAGAGCCTTCTATTTTCCAGGATGAACATCCCTAAAACTCCCAGCCTTTCCTTATTAGTGAGGTGCTCCATACAGCACTCTTCTAGACTCCTCCAACTCGCTGCTTCCTATACTGTGGACCCCAGAGCTGGACACAAAAATCTAGGTGGTGTCTTATGAGAGCAGAGTAGAAGGGGAGGATCTCTCTCTTGACAGGCTGGTCACGCTTCGTTTGATGCAGCCTAGACACATTTGGCTTTCTGGAATGCAGGCACACATTGCTGGCTCATGTCCAGCCTCTCATCCACCAACTCCCTGTATTCCTTCTCGGCAGGGCTGCTCTCAATCTGCTCTTGCTCCAGCCTATATTGATCCTGAGAGTTGCCTCAATGCAGGTGTAGAACTTTGGACTTGGCTTTGTTGAATGTCTTGATGTTCCTGTGGGCCCACTTCTTGAGCTTGTCCGAGTCCCTCTGGATTGCATCCCATCCTTCAGGTGTGCCAGCTGCACCACTCAGCTTGGTGTCATCTGCAAACTTACTGAGGGTGCACTTGATCCCTTTGTCTGTCATTGATAAAGGCATTAAATTACACTGGTCCCAGTAAGCCCCCCTGGGGGCACCACTTGTCACTGATATCGTGTTTCACTGAGACATTGAACCATATCCTCTGGATGTGACTATCCAACCAATATTTCATCCACCCATTTTTCAATCCACCCATTTTCTTATGTGTAAACCTGAAGCCAGTCATCAAGTATGAAAACTTCATAATAATTCTTCCCAGTGCTCCCATTATAATATGGTGGTTTTTTCAAGCACAGTTTAGATCAGAAAATACAGTTCTAAAAAAGATGTCACTGAACTTGCATTTAATAACCATGCATACTGATACTGTATAGCGTGTTATGTAAAATTAAAGAGTTTATCATAACACAGTAATCTGCTTCATATTGCCATTTGCTTTCAACCATTGCGAAGACCCCAAAAAACATCAAACCCAGTGATACTTCAATTTAGCTCAACTCTTCTCTACTTCTAATAGATAATACTTGGGCTTTGCTAACGTCTTCCATTTTGTGTGTTACCATCAGAATTGGATCTAAACATTTTATTTACTTTATTTATTTTCATCATCTTCCTCTTTGATCTTTGGTTTTTTTATCCATAATGCAAACATCTTTCATTGTAAGTGTAGTCTTGCACCATTAGTGGCCAAGATGCACTGCACGGATGTCAGCTCAGCTGTCAGTAATGCCATAAAGGGTGCGCTAGGCTGGTATCAGATGAGACAGAAATCCTGGGAGGGGGCTGGAATAATGCAAGAGATGGCTAGAAGCATGTGTGAGGAAGTAGGGAGAAAGACAACTATGGGAGATGATTGAAATGGTCTAATGGAACCCAACCGGCTACAGGTGAGCTGTGTTTTCAAATTTTTAACTAAAAGGACCACAGAGCTGTGAAGGCTGAGATTGGCTTATATAACTTCTTCTATAAACTGAGATAAAATAACACATTTTTTGATCCCAGGACATTTTGCTAATATCATTAGCAGCTTCAGTCATACTCCAAGTGAGCTGCCAAAAACCAGGAAATTTCTTACTAAGTTGGAGTGCCAGGTGATACTGTTTTTCCATGAATGGAGTGAAATGTCCACTTTTCCCACTGATTATAATCTTTTATTCATTTAAAGTTAAAATGGATACCACAGGCATTTGTACTGCTAAGTCAATCAGTCTGTGGATAGGCGTCTGTGTGTACTTGTGCATATATGGATAAAATGGCTGAGAAAAAAAGGAGATTGATTAGTTAAGGGAAAAATTTCTTAAAAATGTGAGGGAGAAAGGAATGTGTGTGCAAGTTCTTACAAATGCTTAATAGCACAATATAGGCTATTTTAATGAAAATTTATATAGTGAAACTTTAAAAAAGTATTTTTAAAAAATGTGCTCTTTTAACCAGGCCAAGATAGTAGAAACATTAAAAGAATTCATAAAACATTTAAAAATCTTACGAGTGACCTCAGTATGGTCCCATTTAACATACCCTGGGGCATATGTGTATGAAATACAATGTGGTTTGAATCTCTCCAAACAAAACAAACTTAAAAGAGAATATCATTTTTAATAGAAACTATTCAAATTCTCCCAAAAGATAAAACAAAACCAGGTACACACTGTACTGCAGCTAAGTATGCAAGAACAAAGACCTTTGCTGGTTTAGTGAGGAGACTGGAGGTTGTTGTTTTTCATTTCTTTAGAACATTGCCCTCCCCTTCTTTGCACTGTAATTTCTTTCAACATTCTTTTATACAGTGTTGTTACTTTAATTAAATGGCTGGCGTATACAGGAAGCAACAAAACAACCCAGAAAGATGGGCAGTTTAATAAATTGTAATCTGATGTTTTACTACATGAAATCCATTCATGTTGATGAGTTTTACTATATGAATGTTGTCAGCTGAAAATAAAATGAAAACCATGCAGTGGCACTTCCCCTATGCCCCCCCAACTGTTGCAGTCATACCACACAAGTTGAGTACATCAGGTGTAAGACATCATCCTGATGCATCACTTCTGAGAAATATGGGGAGGGAAATATCGGAGCTGAAATATCACAGCTGGCCCTGATTTCAGCTCCTGCCAAACACCTGCAGACTC
Source organism: Orthonyx spaldingii (assembly GCA_013397795.1). Taxonomy (NCBI): domain Eukaryota; kingdom Metazoa; phylum Chordata; class Aves; order Passeriformes; family Orthonychidae; genus Orthonyx; species Orthonyx spaldingii. Next base: position 88,318 of record VZTJ01005054.1, read on the forward strand.
CAAAAGGATACCATAACAAAACTCCACCCTGTGGCAAGAGGCCATCCCTTAACAATCCTTCCCTGACTTTGCATCACTATAAAAATTAATTTAACATTTTTTACAGAAACCTTAGTCTTCCTGTCCCAGAAGGCCATTACAATTCTTTTAGCCATTTCTCTGAATATGCCTCAGAAAAAAAAGGCACAGTAAATTGACTATTGAAATATCTGATAGCTGGAAATTATTTGATGTTTTAATTTTATTATTTGTGGAAAGTTGTGACGGTGGTAGTTTATTTTATTTTCATTAACCTCCAGATTGTCTCTTATTTTGGAAGTCATTTCATATGCATCCAGGCAAAAATTTCCTAGAATCTGGTAAAAGCTTCTACATTCAATATTGTGAACATATGAAACAGCAAAAGTTATAAAATGTGTAGGGTGTTTTTGTTTTGGTGGTGGTTTTTTGTTGGGTTTTGTTGGGTGTTTTTTTGGGGTTTTTGAAATTTTATGGGTTTTGGTGCTGGTTTGGGTTTGATTTTATTTGGGGGTTATTTTTGTTTGCTTTTGGATATTTTTTTTTTTTAATATGACCATATTTCAAGTGTTATCCTTTGTTGAAATAGACTTTTGTGGCTTATTGAGGGATGTCCCAAGAGATATGAAATCATATTCATGTCCATAATTCTATAGGGAGGTTTTTTACATGTAGAGGTTTCTGCAACTGAAAAGCAGCTGATTGAGGTCTGAGGTAATGTGATATATGTCTGGAAGTAATTCCTAACAGACAAGAAAGAGGAATTAAATTTTGCATATGTCTATTAAATAAGTACTAAAACTGGTTGGAAATCTTACGATGGAATGTTTTTACATTTAAAAATGCCAATTCATTGAAAGTGAAACATCCAGATGAACACGTCTAAAATTAAACTGTACTTTGAATCAGAAATTCAGCTGTATTCATGCCTCTCTTGCTAAGTTGAAAATGTGCACTGCTTGGCTTTGGTGTTTCAAGACAAGTTTTTACTTCAATTTTTAAAGTCTGTGCAATGAAAAAACACCACACCACCAGCTATACACAACCCTTTACTTTTGTCAAGAGTAGCTCTTTTATACTAAATTACAAACATTTTCAAGCTTTTGGCCTGTGGGATTTTATAAAAGTAGATTCTGTTCTAAAGGGGAATAGATTAAGAAATGGAATGTATTTTGAAGAAGTAAAATGGAAAATCCAATTCCAGTACTGTTTGGAGTATGTGATTTTCACATATACAGAATTACGCAGTATGTATCTAGCATGAGAGAGTTCTATATCCAGATGTTATAGGAAAGTCTCAGAATGAAACAGCACTTGTATTTTGGTATGAGGACTATGGTAATAGGAAGTGTGTTTTAAATTTTGGCTATAGTGAAATCTGGCCCATGACTGTGCCATGTTTGTGCATGGCCTGCCTCTATTACAATGACTCGTGGAGAGCTTACAGTGGAGAAGTCTTGAAAAAACCTGTATGTTCATGTTAATGACAGGATTCTGTCTGTATGCATATTTAATATACAACTACAACTACTGTCTAGATAAGAAAAATAATAGTAAAAGGGGTAGCTCAACAATTCCTACTGTGAGGTTTTGTGTTTGCTTGCCTTTAGCTTTACAGAATTTCCAGTGCTGGTTGTCTGCTTAAATGTCAAGTACATTGGAAACTTTTCTGGTAAAATGACCCACTCATGGGGATAACAAGTTTCCAGAAATATGGGGTTTTTTACCATATGTACATATTCTAGTTTTTGCTAGCAACTAGTTTTTGCCTGGGACATCTCCTGCTCTGTTTTAGAGAATTAGTACTTTCTCCAAGGGACTTGAGTAGAAAGTTGATGGCAGTGTCCTAGATATGCTCTTTTCTGTTCCATGTTTTTAAGGTTAGTGGAAAGAAGCTGGCTGTTAGTAAAAAGGATTGGAGTCCCACACAGTGCATGCTTTCACCTGCTGCCGCATGTTCCACAAGTCATTTATGAATTTTGTGAATCCAAAGGTGCCAGTTTTGCTCGAGACCTAGATAAGAAATTGTCTAACTACATTAGCTCAAATATTTAGGCTTCTTCCATGTTTGAATTTTGATTTCTAGGAATGCCACAATAAATAAGAACACCACCAACATGAGAACTCACCACCAACTTTACTGTAGAACCTCTAATTCATACCCATTGTGATATTTTTAAAACGGGTGATACCTTTCTGCTCTACCATCTTCCTGAAGCATGCAGGATAGACTTGAGTGATCATTAGGAGAGCATTTAGTCTGCCTTGTGAACCAGGTTGTTGTCTGTCAAATTCTTAATTAATTTCATTCAGAGTATAAAAAGAAGTGAAAGAGGTAAGAAGTTGCAGAATTATAGCTTCCTTTTTATAGAAGTTGAATACCAGACAGGAATCTCTTCCTGCATCTGCCACACAGTTCCCACGTGGTTTTGGATAAGTCACTTGAATCAAAGTATTAAAAAGTCATTTCATGTGTGTACCTCATGTTTTGAGTACCTACCTTGTGATGCCATATGCAAAATATGTAGCAGTTTTGAGTCCTCATGGATGTAAGTGAAACTGTTTAAAGTATTATTTGAGCACCTGAAAAATGTTGAAAAAAGTATTGTTAAAATAGTTGAAAAGTCTAAACATAGTGGGTTTATCCTTAAGTTTTTGTATTTTGGTTTCTTAGCCATGAAGTTGGAACTCTGAGAAGTAGTGTTATACAGATGCAGTAGTTATGCTTCTGGAAAATATAACTTCTCATGTGAGAGCACCAGAGAAGTTGACAAATTAATTTTTTTATTATGTGATTTAAGTGATGTATATTAAAATAAGGCCTTATGAGACATAACACCACTTTTGAACATCTTTACTGAATGATGGAGGAGCCTGACAGGAAATAAGTTGAGCATGCGCTTAGATTGCACTGCATTTTTTTTGTGCAAGTAAGGAAGTGATGTTTAGGAGCAATGCTTTTATGGTGCCCTTTTAAGTGTGTATATATATGAATGATATGTCTTTAGCTAATACTGTTTTCACTGAGAAAAGTGTGATCTAAGTATTTGTGTGTTATGGAGAGTATTAAGTTCTCAAAAAAGAGATACATTCTCATAAAATACTCAGGTTTCAAAATTGCAGTCATGGCTGTTCAAAGATATGAAGAGTCACCTAGCCTTTCTGGGCATTTCCTTCTAGGAGGACACATGTCAAAAAGCTGTGCTTGGGTATGAAGCAAAGAGCCTCTTTTTGAAACCCCACAGTCTTTGTTAGGTCTCAGTGTTAGGAGTCTATAATACATGTCTCTTGGGCCTCAAACTCTTGGATTAGTTTTGGTACTTGCAGGAGTTACACACTAGTTCCTTAATCTTGCAGCTCATCAAAGTGGCACCAGTTGGTTTCAAAAAATTTATGTTTGGCGTCTCACACTACCAGAGTACGCTCAGGATAAGGCCATCTTTGATATACTTAGATGATGTGTAAGTTCTGAGAAATCCCCTACAGAGTGTGAGGCCAGACCTCATTTCTGTTTGTATAAACTGTGTAACTGTGGGGTCAAAAGAGAGTTTTTAATTAACCTAGTTGTTGCATTTATGTACAGTTTGATGAGTGCTAAGACTTACATACATGGGAAAGAAGGGAATACAAGTATATGTCTATCTCATCAAGTCTCTCAGCCTGAAGTGAGTTTATATGCTGAAGTAATTGATTCTTTAGAAGTTGATTTTACTTTTTCTTTTTAAATCTGAACATTCACTGAATCACCATTACAAAGTTATAGTGAGTTTATATAGGTGTTCTTTGCTTTCCCCACAGTATGGAAATTGTGAGGCTATCTATGACTATTGGTTACCTGACTCAAATCAAATAAGAATATCAAATCAAGTAAGAAAACACCGTTGCTTGTTTTAAAATATTTTTCTTGAGTAGATGTGACTTCATTTACTAAGCAAATTTTTAGTAGAATCAATAATGAACACAGGGATTTCAGACTAAATTTTAGACATGCTTCAGTATAACTTCCTTGAACAAACATACAACTACAACATACTATTATTAGATACCTATAACGCAAGCTCTTTAAGTATTCTAGACATTCAGAAAAACACCAGGTGCAGCTTTGTTGCTGTTTACTCCCTTGGTTGTTTTGGTTCCTTGTTTCTGTGAACACTGAGTTTCTCACGGATAGACACAGATTGTGCTAATATCGAAATGTCGGGTTTAGACAGGCTTGTTAACTTACTATGAGATCCCACACAACTGTAAGGCACTTTTCTGCAATCCTCAAGTCACACCCAAAGCAGACATGAGCAGAAATGCCATTTTGTATCTGCACATCTTATTCTTCCAGATATTCTACTTGCACAGGTTCACAAATGAGAAAGAGAAGTAGGATTTCTCTACTCCTTCCTGTGATGCTCAATATATCTGTTTCTCTAAAACAGTTGGTCTCTGTGCCAGTCATCAAGATACAGCTTTGAGTTTGACAAATTCTTTAAATCAGTAATGTAACAATAGATTTTGCAAAAATCTCTTTTTCCTGATTCCCCTGAAAAATTGTGAAGTGAGAAGAATATTTACTGACAACTTGCGTGTGCAAACATTACCTCCCTCTTTCCACCCTCCAGTTCCTATGTTGTGATGGTCCCTTAGATTTAAAAGACTTAGGAATCCCCCATCTTTCCATGACTTTACTGAACTGGTTTTGGATATGTGATTTTTTTCATGTTGGAAACTGCAGTAACAAATTGAACTGCCCATTTTTGATTTTTCTGTATACCCTGATACCAAGACATGTTAACAGAATACAGATGCTTTCCTACTAGTTTCATGGCATTGCTTTTCATCTTTAGGTATTTTTCTAACTATTGACTCTTTGTTTTAACATTTCTCTTGTGAACTTAATACTAAATCTGAAACTTGTGTTTAACTGTCTGTGTAATATGTATTTTCTGGATGTAGCATTTATACCCAACTTATCCTATTGCATGGTATATTCCAGAGGGAACTTAAATTCTGTTAATACAATATTCTATATTTCTTACTCTCCACCATAAACTGTTGTATTTGAAAAGAGTTATACTGTGTATGGTGAGCCCTATTGATTGTAAGAACCTACTTGATTTTTCAGTGTTACAGATTCATATTTTTAGGGTGTGAATATGCACTTAATAGGAGTGCATACTTGAGGATTTCTAAGTCATGTAATTTGAAACACATTATATATCCATGATATAGACTGATTTTTCTTTAATTGCGTTTTTTTGTCTTAAGCCTTAATTTCAGTAAATACACTGCTGAAACTAGTGTCAGTTATAAATATGTGTTATTAAAAGAAGGTGACATTTAGTGTCTCCACAGTGAAATTTCAAAATATTTGGAAATTTCAGTAACATGCTTTCATGTCTTTATCCTCCGAATACGCTCTTTCAAGATCTGAAAAATGAAAATGATTCTCAGCCAAACAGCTATTGCAATTGAAATTAAAGGCACAACAAGACTAGGGCAATTGCTAATCAAGTAGATATCTAACTTTATCCTTTATTGGAAGCATGTTTGTAAAAGTAAAAGCAAATTATGGGTTCTTGTGACTTGTTTGCTCTTTTACAAGACTTTTCAATCCATGCATATTTCCTATTTTAGAGCAAAATGCAGACGCATTCATTCTCACTGTGTATGTTTTACTTCACTTTTTAGATGAGTGATGGAAAAACAAGCATGAAATGAAAGCACGTGGAGATATAAACTATCTTCACAAGTCATCTAGGAGAGGGTGTAGAAAGAAGTGTCACTGTGATTTCACAACACAAAACACTTTTTCCAAACTTCTTGGCAGGATTAAGTGAATTTTTGTTTTGATGACACCAAATTCTGTGGATACAAACCTTCAGCTGCTTCAAAAGGAGAGACAGATGCACTCCTCACACTGTAGCTGTGCTCTCTTCGAGATTATTGCCTTTGCATCAGTTTGGCCTTTGTCAAAGGAGCAAAAGCCAGTGCTGCAATCTTAATCAATGGAGCTGTCCAACTGACCATCTAAATAACCCCAAAACTCGGTGGGGTGATGGGTGAAACTGAAAAAATGTTTACTTAAGTATGAATATGGTTTGTATTTGGCTATATCCTTAATTGAATATTAATATGCAAGCCACGTGAATGTTAAAATGGCAACAAATTACATTAGATAGCCTGTGAGTTTGGTTTGTCAATTCTCTGTTTCCTTTATTTCTGATGAAACTTCCAGTAGGTAGGCCAGCCTTTGGTTGGAAAGAAACCTCAATATGAGTATTTAACATTAAATCACAAATTAATTTATAGAGGCTGCTATTTTACTAGAGCGGTGTGGAGAATTTAGTGGTAATTACTCAGTCTTGACTTCTCAGCAGGTCACAACAGAAGTAACAGAATTCTTAAATAGATTTTAGGTTTTTGTAGTAAAGTTATTTTTTTCTAGATTTGTGTCAGGATTTTTTTAACTGCTTTTTGGACACATTTTCCAATTAAATGGGAAGAAATAGATATTATACCAAAGTACAAAATCTACACCTAGCAATTAAAGGCTTGAAATTTATATGTATATAATGTAATTAGGAACTATTTTACCAATTATAGAGTATGAGAACATATTCTTGCTGCAGAGGAATCTTGTCTGCTGGTGTATGTGGTCACTTAATAAGACATCACATTTGCCTGAAGTTTTGAGTCAAAAATTGCATGTAAAATACATTGCAGCTTGATTTAACTGGATTAGAAATGATGAAAGGGGATAATGTGAGATTTGTTCTTAGAAAACCTCCATCTTCTTATTTATACATATGAAGTAAGTTATGATCTCCTCAAAGGTATTGTGCCCCAAATTCCTGTTTCATGTTTAATTTTAGGATTTGCTCAAAGTCTCCAGGGAGGTTACTGAAAGCAATAAAAATGTGTAGGAATATTGCAGTAACTGATAAGATATCCATCATGTTTTCTCTGTTTAGTGCCTGCATGTTTTAGTTGGTTGAGTTAAACAATGAAGTTCTCCCTTCTCAGTCCCCTGTGTTGGAGTTATTGCAGCTGTTCTCAGGAGAGTAAAAGACTAAGCATATTTGCTGACCTAACAATGTTTTCTGTTACCAAAGCAAAGGATTTTTCCAAATGTGTATAGCCTCGTGCTGATATGTACTTTTCCTAGCAGAGAAGCATTTGATAGATAAACATTCCTTTACTGCTTTCTTGCAAAACTGATGTTATGGCCTGACTCTTGCTCCTGTTAGGAAAACATATCTTAAAAGCAGGTTGTTGGGTTCTCCCCCACCACCTTTTATTTTTTCCTTTTATATTCTCTGTCTTAGGCTTTTTCTTCTTCAGACAACAATTATGCTAAATAGACTAAATTAGTCTATTTAGCATAATTGACTATTTAGTCAATTATGGACTATGTTTTTTAGTAAATAAATCACTAGAAGTATGGTTCTGGAAGAGATAAAATTATTTGTAATTTTTATCAAGTTCATGAAATTATTTTTCATTTTGTCAAACGTTTAAATGTGAATAAAGTAGCAAGGAGACCATCAAGCTTTTTTTTTTTTTTTTTTAATATAGTGTATCCTGGATCAAAATTGAGATATGAAGAAACATTTCCCTTCACTCAGAAGGATGCTCACTAGCATAAATGTTATGATACTCTATTATGATTATAAGATGGGATATTTTTTTTCCCTTAAAGAGGAATGATGTTAGTACTGAGGTTAAATTAATCCAAGTAATCTATTCTTCTAATCCAGTGACTGATCCAGATCCAGCAAACAACTGACAACTGTCAGATCCCCAGCAGCTACTTTGGACCAGTGTAGCAGGAACAGGGTCTGTCAAAGGAGTCTGGAAGTAGTTCACAGCAGAGATATATTTGTTGTCTTTAGTTCAATTAGAACATCTCATGCGTCTTGTACAAATTAGATCTTTTTCTTCATACTGAGGAGATCTGAGGTTGGTTATCAATTATTCACCTGGCTCTGGTATTTAGAAACTTTAAAACTAGCTTCATGCCAAATATAAAGTTCATCTTTTTAATAAAATCTTGCTCACTTATTGCCCCAAATACATTTATGAGCATTCTGACTTTTCATATGCTTTGGAAGGTTTATGCTAAATTCTAGATTTTTGGTTAAATGTTACTTTTAAAACAAAAATTTTTAAGGAAAATTTGACTTTTGACTGGAAAACCTAACTTCATAGTCCCCTTTTTCTAGTGTGGAAGTAATACATGCTTTTGGAACAGTAGATTTTTTTTTTTTTTCAGCTGACTTAACCTCAGATAAATGTGTTACACATTTGAAAACACTTCTCTATTTTTTAAAAAAATTGGTGCTGTTTTATACTTCTATAAATCAAGATAAGCATAATGATGAGTAACAGCAGAAGGCAGAATAGGGAAACTTTTGTTTAATTTATATTCATTTTTAGGCAGAAGGTTCTTCATAGATTGGGTGAAGTTGGTTGTCTCCAGTAAGTTGATGATTTAAAGCTCCAGCTTTAAAGTGTGGCTAACTTCACAGCTTTGCGTACAGTGGCAACAGTTGACTGTTGATTTGTGCATTTTCTTGCTTTTAAACACCTGAGAATCGGTTATTTCTGCAAGGAGTGTTTTATGAGCACTTTAGCATAGCAGGGCTTTGGGATATATTTTCTTGTTTCTAAGTACATAAATACCAAGAAAGAGAGAGCTACAATAGAAACAACTTATATATGCTTTTTTCAGAACAAGATGGAATCTTCACCTGCTTGCACTTACTTTGGCCTTTTCCTAAACTCAAACAGCTCCAGGGAGTTGAATCTGAAAGGTGCTGAGCATTTTTGACCCCAATTCATCAACCAGCATGCTTCTCATGCAATGTTGCGTTCACAACAGTGTGATTATTCATGCCTTTTTATTTTTTTACTCTCTACTAGTCTACACTTTACAATGTTTAATAGTTTCCATTTCATTATTGAATTTCATACATTCTTCCCCCATAAAAGATTTTCTTCTAATATTTTTCTTTCTGTTGGGACTGTCTGCCTCAAATGGTTTGCCTGTGTTCTGCATGGATGAAAAGCTAGGTGGTGTTGCTGTGTTGCCTTTTTTTTCGAATTGTTTGCTATGATGTTTATCCCTATATGCCTAGTCTCTTTCCCTCTGCTGGAAATACTGTCCCTATTGCTGCTATTTTCAACGTAAATTCATTGGGCCTTTTTATATATATGTGTGAGTCTATAAGTATATATATTGCATATTTTTGCAGAAAATAGCAATTTTAATATCTAGATGCACTCATTCAATTGTCTGATGTGATAGCTGACACACTGTCATTTTTTTCTAGTGTATTTTATTGAGATTTTGAAAATTCTTTGGATCAAGGAGTGTGCTTCTGCCATTCATTTACATGCCACATTTCTCTGTAGCACTGAATACCTAGAAACAATACCAGCAATGTTAATTAAAGGATATGCATCAATGCAAAAATGCATAAATGCTATTATAATATAGTCAAAATTCTAGCCATTGTACTATGCTGACTGGCACAAAATTATTTGTCCAGTTAAGTGAATTTACATTTTTTTATTAATTGGAAACTTCTTTTATTTCATGCAGTGTTGCACAGATCATACAATGTAGTTTGTGAGTTCAGCCTTTGTATACTCCATGGTATGTAAAATACTGTCTGTTTCCCTGGGGTCCCTACTGGGGCCAATATTGTTTAAACTCCTCATTAATGACTTGGACAGGGGAACGAGTAAGCATCAGCATGTTTGCAAGTGACATCAAGTTGGGGAGAGAAGTTGATATATTGGAGTGTAGCTGCTGTTCAGAGGGACTTTCACAGGCTGGACAAGTGGTCTAGCAGGAACCTCATGAAGTCCAAGAACAGCAAATATGGGATCCTCCACCTGAGACAGAAATGCCTCAAGCAGCATTACAGCTTAGGGATTGACTGGATAGAAGGCAGATTTACACATAATGACCCAAAGATATTCATGGACAGCAAGCTGAAAAAGAGTCAGCAGTGTGCCCTTGTGAGAAATGCTAATTCCATGTTGCACTAAATTAGTAAATCATAGCACCAGAAGTGTGTGTTGACATGATAACAGGCAACAGGCGTAAGTTACAGCAAAGAAAATTCTGATTAGATATAAGGAAGAAAAGTTTTGTAGTGGTTTTAAATCAGACATGCTGTGAAATCCTCATCCTTAGAGACAGTCAATACATGCCTGAACAAGACCCTGAACCGCCTCTGCTTTACAGGGAATTTGAACCAGAAGACTACTAGAGGTCTGGGGTGATCTGCTAACGATGTATTTAAAGTATGATTGCATTCATTGTTTCAAAGACACAAGGAGTGGCCTCTGAGTAGGCATGAAAGCTAAATTGTATGACTATGCAAACATTTCTTAAAAGAGGATTGTTAGAGTGCAAGCAACAGTTAAAATGGAGAAGGTAGAGGACTCAATACTTCAGTAGTTTAGAGGCATGTTCAAGCTGAAATTTCAGCAAGTCTGCTTTTATTCCTTTCTTTTTACTCATATCACTTCTTCCTTTTTCTACAGTGGATGATTTTTTTACACAAAGAAATTGGATCAGTTTGCCAGCACCTGCAGAATAAGGAGAAAGAGATTTTCCTGCTCAAGAAATATATTTCTGAATAACTGTTTTTTTAAGTCTGAAGAAAAAAAAAAAAAAGGAAAAAAGGAGGGAGGAAGTGATTTTTAGGGTCCACTGTATTAGGAAAGAAAGTTAAAGGGAAAAAAAAAAATGGTGCATAAACCAGACGGTTTTATTTAAAGCATACAGAGCTGATAAGGGAAAAAAATGGAGATACAACACACAGGCTGCAAATGCAGTTCTCATGATTTAAATCTGGAAGGCTGTACAGTACATCTGTTTAACATCTTGCAGTTTCAAGAACTGTGCCTTGAAAACCTTCTGTCATGGTGACACATGAAATAAAAGGTTATGTTATGACTTTCAGATGCAAACCTGTACAAGCTTTATCTAATAGCATGCCATCTTTTATTAACCCATTGCTGCTGCTCACCTATAATTCTCTTTTGCCAGTGATGTTGTGAGAAATTCTACTTTATAATAAATGTCAACTCTGACTGCAACAATAATTTTGTAGTTGCATTAAATTACTTATTTGCTGTACGTAAATGAAAATTTACATCTCTGTATACCTCCTCATCTATTTTCTCTATTGTTCTTATTATTGAGCTATATAATATTTTTGATTAAAGAAGTGGAACAGATTATTCTATTTCTGTTATAACCTTTGAGAACAATTAGAGTGGCTTAGAATAATTTAAACAGTTTCAAGATTTGTGATACCATAAGGGATAAAATATTAGCCACTAGAGTGGCTTGAAGATAGTATTCTTTTTCCAGAGCTCGGATTTTAAGGCTATGAAGTTAAAATAAATAAGACTGTAAATGGCTGCTTGCTCATTAATTTTTGTTACTTCTGCATTTCAGAATTTGAAAAAATTATCAACCTTTGCTCACAGGAGAAAGGTATTGCATAAAAGTGGTGCAGTCAAAATCTTGACAGAGCTGTGCTAAGCGGTGTTTATCAGGCTAGGCTGAAGTTTGCTTAGCTATAGAAAATGTGATTAGCACATGAGGGGTTCTACAGTGTTTTACACAGCAATTACCCAGGAGCTGAAGGAGTGTTATGATACATTTCCTGGAAAGATTCTTTTAACCTCTTAATATGGAATCTCGAGCAAATTTCTCTGGCTTGGCCACTCCTGGCATATTAGTACCAATATTGCACATTGAGTCAAAGAGAAATGAAGGGCTTTATCCCCCAGAAATGCTTCATACCTTGCCAGATCAGATTGTACAAACTTCCATCTAAACATAATGATTGAAGTCTGGTGGTTCCAAAAGTCTGGAGGTTGAACATAATGTTTGTCAGTTCCTTGTTTTTTCAGAGTGACCTTGGTTAAGTTACTCAGCTAGGTAGTGCGGTCTTTTCCATACTTACAAAATATAGAGAATAATATTTACCTTGCTGAAACATGCTTTATTCACTGCCTACCAAACACTTTAAAGGCCTTTGGCTCAAGGAGTGTTGCTATTTAATTTGTTGAAGTGTGATTTGTTGATTTTCTTTACAAGGCACAGATGGTCCCCAAGAAACAATGGTAATTTCTTTACCTCAAGGAGCTGATGCCATGCATACAAAAACATCAGAACAGTGAGCTCTGCTGTGACTTACAGTGAGTGGGTGTGTGAAAGAGAGGGAGATAGCATTTCCTTCATAGACGTACACACCCTCTGATCCAGACTAGGGAAGAATCTGCTTTGCAGAAGGTTTGCTTCAAGGGATTTTCCACATGTATTTTATTATGTTAAAGCTGATAGTGGTGACAAGTTGCACATTAAGTAACTGTTTCTTCAAAAATGTCCTGTTTATGTTCTCTTTAGGAAAAGTGATGTAATACCGAGTTTCTCAGATAAACAAAGTCATTTTGTTATAGCGCATGTTACTATTGCATATGAACCTTGGTCTCATCTGCCCCATACCTATTCATTTTAGACCTCTGGCTTTATATGATGATTACTTGCATGTTTAGGGACAAATGTATTCATATTCACTAAGTTAGTAGCCAGTGGTTTTCACCAGGGAAATAAGTTTAGTATGCTGTTAGTAATTTGGTTTCAAAAATATCAGCAAGGACTTCAACATAAGAGTCAGTGAAACATGTGGTCCTAATCATTCCTTTAAGAAGGAGACATGGTCTATTTTCCATTAGCAATGGTGCTTACAGCAAATAAGTAAATATAGAATGAAATTTACACATATATTGTAAATTTAGTGTGTGTGTATGCATTCAAACATGCATGTGCATATGTATGCTTAGGCATACTCTCAGTGAGTGTAACATGATGACTGCTCTAACAGAATCAGCCTTGGAGAACAAGTTGGTTGGTAGATGAATTGGAAAATGCAGCTGTTTACAAATTAATTCCTCCCCCCTTCCCCAGGCAGCAAAGTTCAAAACGTACATTTGCATCATGTAACTGGCACGAAAGAGCTACAGTCAAATTTCTTGTAGTGGTGTTGGGGTTTTAATATAGCCCTTACTCAAAGTTCATAATGGCAGAATTGCAGCCCCCACCCCTTGCAACATGCTGTTCCAGTACACAGAGACCAGCATTACCTGGACTGGTCATATAGAGTACGGCACTGGGAAATGAAAGTAGAGAGAACTGCCGTACTTGGTAGGAGTTGTTTCATCCCATTGAATCATGAGCGCACCAAGAGTCTTTCTGTTGATGCCTTATCCACTTCCCTCTTAGAAGAACTGCCACAAGAGGGTATATTGACTGGCAGAAATTAAGTTCTGTTTCTCCTTTGCTGTCTTGCAACCTTCCCACTGCTGTGCCTGGAGCCTTCCAATGATAGAACAGCAAACCAGAGTCCTAGTCTGCATACCTCATTGTTAGGTTTCTGTGGGACATTGGAGCTGAGGCCTGGATACTAAATTTGCACTTTCTCTGATTTTAGCTAACTTTGTAATGCTTGACGCTCTATCATGTGCAAGATAAAAACCAAGGGAGAAAGCAGTGCCTGCTTGTGCCTTGAGCATATTTTGGGTAGACCAGGTGTGAAGCAGAATGTAATCTACAGCCTTTTTAGTGAAGCATTCTGCCTCAGCTTTTTCCCCTGATTTTGTTTCTGAGGCAGCCCGTTCAAAGCAGAATGTTTGAAAATATTCCTGTTCTTCTGATGCTGCCATGAGCAGCATCCAACCTACGGATGTACATATAGATTGGGATGACAAAATGCCTATGAAAAGACACAGTGCTCCATAATTTTCTTCTAGACTTGGTAATGTTTGTGTTGTTACATCAATCTTGGTCATTTATTTGTTTTTTAATTTGTATAGATCACTACATATGAACTTGCTAATTGCTAACTGGGAACTATCTTAATAGTATATTTCAAAGATAAGAATTCACACTGATGAAGCTAAAATTTCATTCACAGAATTTTGGAAGTTTTTGAATAAAGAAAGTTTCCTTTCTTTCACAAACACTGAAACTGCTCCATAGTTGACTAAGAGTAAATGCATGAACTAGATTTACTTATAGTTCAATTTATTATTTTCCTACACTGTTTTGTGGATACCTCATTTCTGGTTGGAATAAAGAGAGAGGACAAACCTGTGCTTTTTCTTTCTTTTCTTTCTTTCTTTCTTTTCTTTCTTTCTTTCTTTTCTTTCTTTCTTTTCTTTCTTTCTTTCTTTCTTTCTTTCTTTCTTTCTTTCTTTCTTTCTTTCTTTCTTTCTTTCTTTCTTTCTTTCTTTCTTTCTTTCTTTCTTTCTTTCTTTCTTTCTTTCTTTCTTTCTTTCTTTCTTTCTTTCTTTCTTTCTTTCTTTCTTNAGAAGTCTTTGACTCCATCCCTGACTCCATCCCTGGCTCCATCCCCTCCCTTTAACTGCTCCAGCAAAGCCCCAGGAACTGCAGCTACCAAACCAAAAGTGGGAGAAGTCAGTCTTTCTTTCTTTCTTTTCTTTCTTTCTTTTCTTTCTTTCTTTTCTTTCTTTTCTTTCTTTTCTTTCTTTTCTTTCTTTTCTTTCTTTTCTTTCTTTTCTTTCTTTTCTTTCTTTTCTTTCTTTCTGCCTGCCTGCCTGCCTGCCTTTCTTGCCTTCCTTTCTTGCCTTCCTGCCTGTCTTTCTTTTGAAATGCAAGCTAACTATAATTAAATTATGGTTTTCAAGAAGAGATCAATTTTTCAGGTACCAGTGTGAATTTTTGTCATTTTCTCCTTTATTGTGAGCTTTTTATTGGAGACTTAATGCCATGCTGAATCTGGTATCTTTGGAATGTGCAGGTCCAAGGCTGCAATATAAAAAAAATTAGGGTCCACTGCTGATGTTGTGACTTCCCATCTCAAATAGAGTTTTGTGGCACAGATTCCAAGTCACGTAATGTGCCTTGTTTTGCTCTGGCCTTTTCCCTTTCCTTCACACATACTATATTTTGCCTAAAGGGTAACTCAAGCATTTTTTCACATTGAACTTGTTACTTGTGAATCTTCATTGCTGCAGTGTAGTGCATTTTAAATGTGTAAGGTGTTGCTCTGATAATAGATCCTTACATTGGTGACATATATAATACAGTCCCACAGCTGTCAACTCAATGTTTACCCACTCCTTAAAACTTGTGTTTCAGCTTTGAGGAAGCAATTTTAATGTACATCAGTTCCTATCTTAAACAAATTGTAGAGGCACCATACACCCTGATCAGATACTATTTTTGCCTGAGATAGTTTAAAGATAAGATATATTTAGCTGCATTGGGAGCTTCACTGTGGACATGCACACACTCCCTGTGTCACATTTTGGAGGGTGAAGTCATCAGTACCTTAAACATTCTCTAATTTCTGTTGCATTTATGTAAAGTCATGCATCTGTCACTTTTGGCAGTGGTTAGAATTAAACAGGTTTTCCTGCAGATTATCAAGATAAATCTCTCCTTTTTCCTCTGACACTTGCTGTATTGTCATCACTGATCCCCAGCCTTGTGTGTTATTCATGGTCTTGTTTTCAGATGAGGGAGGACGTTAATTCGCAAAAATAAATGTGTTCATATAAGCTACACTCAAGTCAACATTTTCCATTTAAGAAAACTGCTTGGGCAAGTCCATAACTTCAACAGGACTTTCAGCATGTACTTAAAATACTTAAATGTTTAACTGGAGAGGGATGGACTAACTCTTTCCTGAATCAGAGCCATAATTTCTGAAGTGTCAGTTACACAACCTATTGCAGAATATGCTTTGACAGATGGATCTAGGTAATGTGAAAGCCATAGAAAGGCATCTTTGTGACGAAGTTGTTATTTCTTCTTATATTTCATTTTTTCCCCCTGTGTTCATCCTGGGAATAGCAATTACTACTGCTTACTTTTTATATATTTTATGTGTACATATATATGTGTGTATATATGTCTACATATTGGTGTGTATATATATGTATGTATAAATAAAAGTAGATTTCTCTATTTGCTTGTTATTGTTAGGGCTTGATAGGGGCTATAGCAGAATTTTTTCCCCTTTGCTGTTGAGTATAAGAATGTACAATGTGTTAATGAAGCCATAATAACTTTTTAAAAAATAAATTGCTATTGCATCATCTTTCCAGAAAGAGTGAGACTCGATGTAGAAGCCTTACATGTTCTCCTACACAGCTGAAAATTGCTGGTATGGTCTCATTTGAGTATCTGTCCAAGGTTACACTGTCTGTCTCTGGACAAACTGGAAAAAGGATCAATAAAAAGTTAAGGTATACAGGAGAAAATGTGAACTGTTATCAGTCCTAGGTGCTTGGTAGAAATACCTTTTCATATATATTTGTCCCTGAAGTTTAAAAGATTCAGGTGGTAGGTAGTCTGTGGAAGAGCAAAAAGTTTTGCAGACTTCATCTAAATATCCACTGCGTTAAGATTGATCGAAGACATCTGAAAGAGGTTGAGTACTTCACTTTCAGAGATGTGCTTTAGAGAGAAAGGTGATGGTTACACTAAATGAACTAATAAAATTAGTTCGAGGAAAATACAGTGGCAGTCCCTGCTGAAGTCAGTAGGAGCTGACTATGTTCTGTTTCTCAAAATTAGACCACAGTGTTGCAGATTAAAAGAGAGACACAGAGAAAACATGTTTTGGGGCAAATGCTCCCTGTGGGCAACATGTTGTTAAGAAAAAATTAAAAAAGAGGGAAATGCTTATAGTAAAGTATATTACTCCTTTTAATAGGACATGTTTTATCCACAGTTCCAAAAAGATGCAGTTCTCTCCACCATTTTTCTCCTTTTGACGTGCAGACAGTAAGCAATATTTCAATTTACTTGGCCTAGTTGATATTCAGATTACAGCTATTAAAAAGCATCCAAAGACAAGGGAATTTCTGATGTTGATCAGTGCCATTGGATAACACCACATGGGAAGTGCAGCTGTCCCAGCTGGTGGTGAGAGCAGAATGGATGTTTGTACTCAGTGCCTCACTTTCCCCTCTGAGGAGTTTGACACTGATTGTTTTCTTGTATCTAGAATAGTATGTACAAAAGTCACAAAAAGAAGGAAAAATTTGTACTTCAGTTATGTCTTAAATTTAAGAAAACCTTTTTCTTGGTCATGGTTGTGAAAACGGAAACCAAGTTTTTAAAGTTTCCAAGATGAAGTCATATCTAGAAGTCATACATTATTGCTAAGTAACCAAAAATATGGGCAGTTACTGTAGAAAATTTCAAAGATGAAGTTGAAAGTACATAGTGTACTGATTTTTCTAGTGGTCAAATGTTTGTTCAGTTTCCCACTTGACTATTTTTACACCTATGTTTGATATAAGTATATACTTTAAAATGAAATAAACAATTCTCTAATTTAACCGTTCCCTAGCATTTCTTTTATGTGCATCTCAAAGCTCTTTGCTGAAGATATAAGTAAGTGTCAATATCCCTGTGTAACAGGAAATGGAAGCACTGGGGCACTGAGCTGGCTTTACATCTGTTGTATGGTAGTCAGGATAAGATCTGGTATCTCCTGTGTTATAACAAAATATTGCTTAAATTTTTCTGCAGTTTAAAGTTACTGGGAAGGTACAGGATATTTAAAAATTTTCTTTGCTGGTGTAGGTTTTTTGTTTGGTTGTGGTTTGTGGTGTGTTTAGTTTTTTTTCTACAATCTGACCAGTATTTAAACCAGCATGGTTAAACTGCTGTGAACTAGAATTGTGCCAAGTATCACTGATTGATTGTTAATGTAGTAAAACATGGTGATTTCAAATTGGGGTTTACCATTTATTTTTAAGTTTTCTTGCATCTGAAGCTTGAAGCAAAACAAGAGAGTATGAAAAAATTGGCAGAAAGAGTGATTGTGGAATAAAAATACCCAAGCCTCACTCAACTTTATAGTATACCTTTCTGTTGGATAAAGAAAATGCAAGCAGTATGCAAGCAAATCAAAACTATTCAGCAGAGAATTGTGTTCTCGGTTCATGTCATTAAGGAAATGAAGAGAGAGAATGTGTTGTGACAACTCTGTCAAGAAGTGATTGATTTTGAACTTTTTTTTACATTTTGTTTTATTTTTTACTGTATTTGAATTGAGACTTTCAAATCTGCTTTCCTATGAAAACCACTTTCTCAAAGAGTGGAATTGACTGTCTAACTCTGAGCTGAAATGAAAAACCTCTGCTTGGCTTTTCGTTAATACATCACACAGTGCGGAGATGACACTCCTGTCCAGCTGGAAGTATTCAGTTCATTGTTCATACATTGCGATCAGGATGTGTCATGGGGGTTGCCCTGTTTGTTCCATTTTTGTTTAGCTCCTTTTGCCTGCACAGTTTAATAATTTTAAATGCATAAGTGATAACTGGGACTTCGTCCTAATACATTTGTCTGTGCAATGTTTTTATCAGTAACACTCTTTTGGAGGGGGGGAGAGGAGAATGTACCTCGTTTTGAATCATAGTCCAGCTTCAATTGGGTTTGCATCCTGGTACCTTTTTCTTCTCCTGGCTATCTAATTTATTTCCTTTCTTTAGGGGTTTATTTTCCAGCTTAACCATGCAGACAGATCTTTGCTGCATGCTGTGTAGGGGACTGTGCTATCTGAAGGATTAAGCATAAATCTGTCCAGGAATATTATGGGTTCCAATTCAGTTTTGAGGGTGAGGTACTGTCTGGCATTAGGAAATTAGCAGTGTATCCCCAAAGGTAAAAAGGTGAGTTAGTTAACATAAGAAAGAACATATTGAAGTTAATTTATGATGAAATGCTAGCTTAAGATGTGTCAGTTTAGAAATTTTTGTCTTGTTATGGGAGGCAATGCAAGATAAATCTAGGCATGATTCTAGGCCCATATCATTAACCAGGTACCACTGGTAAAAGATTCTTAGTCTTCACTGTGTTTTTTCCTTTTGTTAACTAACATTATGAGCAGCTGGGATGCAATAATATTCTTTGTGATGAACAACTTCTGTAAAATACAGTTTTCTCTTTGGAGAATAGGTACAGTACATCATGTCTAAGTTATGTTTTTAGAATTTATACTTGCATATTTATTCATATGTGAACATAATGCTATAATATTATGCAAAATTTGTGTAAAAGAAGATACTAATTTCTTGACGTGAAGGCCTCTCAAATTCACTAGAGAGGGGATTAGTTGGTGTGGTTTTTTTTTTACTTTTTTGAGGGAATAGCTATCTTTGCCTCATTATCCTTATAATTTTTTTCATTTTAATGAAGTAAACACATTTTTAGGAAATATGAAAATGATTGCTTTTCATTTTATGCAAAAGCAGATAGATCAGAGAGCATGTAATCGTCTTACATAATTTGATTCCCAAATTTATTTCCTCTGCAACGTACTCATGGGAAAAAAGCAAATTTGCAACCAAAGTAAATGAGCAATTTTCTTTACAATGAATATCAATGATAAACCCTGGTTTTTGGAAGGTACTCTATGAGATTTTGATATTAACAGTTTGAGTAACGTCCTGCATGTGTTTACTAGTTGGGTAATAGAAAAGAAAGGAAGCAGTGCACAGTTGCATACTGAATAAGAATATAGAGGGAAAGAAAGCTGTGCAAATTATGAATGTATGACTTTTGCCAATTTTTTTGTGAGAGTTCAAATGTATTATTGATCACTAGCATAGATTTAGAACTTAGTTGCCAAACATTGTATAGAATAGTTATGTTAGCAAAAGTGCAAATTATTAAATGTTTCTAGCAATTTGTAGATGTAGCACATAAAAAAAACTTCAATGGTAATCTTTTTAACCTTTTACTTTACTAATTGCCTTAAACCTTAGACTTAAATCTAATTGCCTTAGACTGAGATCTGATGTATTTTCCTTGTGTTTTTGGAAGAGGAGCTTAATATACTGCCCTGGTGTACTTAATTAGTAGCAAACCAGCTTTTGTTATGCTTTGTAATATTGCATAGCAATCCAACTGAAAGAGGAGGGAAATTGTGGGTAAACATGAATAAATAAGGAAGTGATTAGATTATATGAAAATTGTTTAGATTCTAGTGGAAGTTTCTGTAATCTGCTAATAGCAGTAAGTACAGTTTAATTACTAATGCCAAAAAAGGAGGCTGAACATGGAAGGGAGGGAATTTCTCTACTTGTTACCACTTACAGTTTTCTAAAAGCTATCCATATGGGTCCACTTGGTCTGGACTTATAGGCGAGTTGGTCTCTAGCCAGATACTCCATCTCCTTGAGCTCACACCTCTCTATAGAGCTCTAATGTTCCCCCGAAGAGTACTTTTTGTTTTTTGTAAACTCTCTAATTTAGATTTGGCAGTTGAAGCATGATGGCAATTGCATGTTTTGGGAATGAGCAATAAATAAAGCTTTAAAACTTTCATTGTTTTGTCTCTCAGTTGCTGCGCTGTGCAGTTGCATAAGCATCTGTAGGCTAATGTAGTGGAAATCAGATTGAATTGCATCTAAGGTCACATTTTGGTTAAGATTTCTGTCCTTTTTTCCCCACCCCCTCAAAATCTCCAACGATTCTCATTTGTATCATAAATAGAGAAATAAAAAGGAGGACTACTTTATTTTATGAGCCAGTGTTCAACAAGGAATTGGTTGAATGAAGAAGGTAGTTTGGCTAATCTGGACAACATACTTGTAATGAAACATGATTTCCCCACCCTGTTCCCTCCTCCATATGAATACCATGAAATCCTCCTCTCTTCCTGCACCATGGTAACCTGTTGCTGTGCCTCTGTCTGTTCAATATTTGTTATACATGTTGGATGGCTCTGTCAAGCTGTGCAACCCCAATAAACCTCAGAGATCTGTGCTTTTTTGTCCAACCAGACTAACAAGGCAAAAATCTACTATCTTGTGGAAAACATGAGGTTATCTCCAAGGTGGTAGTGTGCTCTCCACCTGTGGTGCTTTGAAGGCAGCAAAGGAGAGCATGTGGCGTTTTTTTGACTGTATGGAATGAAGGTAGTTGGGTCCCAGACTCACATCCAATATCCTGGTCCTGATACTGGGACTGTAACAATGACGGGAGTTTGCAGAATATAGAACCAGGGCTGAGAGAAATCACACATAGATCACTGTACAGGATGTTGACTTTGAATGTCTACATGAAAAACTGGAAGTTTTGTGGTTCATTTTATCTTCCATTCTCTTGTGCAGTGTAGTTTTTTTTTAATGTAGATATCTAAAACCTGAAAAATGCTGAAATGACATTAAATCTGCAAAGCAATACACACAAAACAGTGTTCAACTAAAATAAATCACAAAACTGGGCACGTACAAAATAATTGATACTCTGCCAAGTAATCTTTAAACTGTTTATCTCTAGATTCACCTGAAGAAACCCAGAAATACCCCTTAAAAATGTAAAAATTCATTTTATCCAATTCAGACTCAAGATAAAAACTGGGACTCACCAGGTTCCATCTTTAATATTCCCTGTAATATTCTAGTGTACTTATTCAAACTCCAAATGGGGGTTAAGTATTGTTATTTTATTATTATTAAAAGTTTGGATTATGTTACAAAATGTTTGGATTTTACAAAGTTTGCAAAATCACACTGGAAATTTCATAATGTACTTTGTTGTAAAGCATCTGACCTTTTCTTCTTCTGATTGTGCTGTAACAACAGTTCATATAGTATTCTGGGAATTATCATTTTTGTTTTATTTAGAAGCAGGAAATGCATCTAACTTTGAAGGGGTAATGATTACATTTTTTGAAATTTCAAAACCAGTTGAAATTAAGGTTTGACTGAGAATTTTTCTTTCTTTTTTCTTCCTTTCACGACTCTAGTTCATTGGAAACACAGTTTGCAGTTGGAGCAAATTATGGCAGCAGGGGAATGCTAACTGTCCTGCAACAGAGGAAGGATAGGTCAAACACATGCTACTGCATTCCCTCACGCATTTTGCAGGCAAATGCAGCCTTCATTCTTCCCACCCTTTGTATCTCTCAATAGATACTACCCAAGGACAGTGTGTTCTCAATGCTTTGCTGTGTCTCTTCAGCCAGTATTGCCTGTGCTTTCATGGTTGTGTTCTTCTAGAACATATTTGTAGTTTGATTGTGCCATCTCTTCTGCTTTTAGCCACTATGGACGGCAGAGTGTTCTGAGCCTCTTGAGGTTAATTGTACGTACAGTTACAAATCCTGCTGCAGACTAAAACTGCTTTGAGTTAAAAAATTCAGATTTTTTTTCTGACAAAAAAGCCATTGGCAAAAGAAGTGACAGTAAAACTTCATAAATGTTTCATTCTAGCATGCGATGTGGATGCTTTTATTCTCAAAGGCAGCCATTTTGTGGTTTTCCTTTCAAAGGGGCGAAGTGAAACAATATAAAGATGTACTCTTTGAAGTAAGCGGAGGAAACTACTGGTCAGTAACTGCTCTTGGTTATTTTGCCACTTACTGACCTTATTCCTCAAGCCCTAAATCTTTGATAGCATACCGTGTTCCATCTTTGTTCAGATGAAATTTTCATTTCTTATTTCTCTGTCATGGTATGCATTTGATCTCAGAAGGTTTTGCCACCTATGGCCTTGACTTGTGTTTCATTAGCACTATCGACTGGTAGTGACCAAGTGTTTTGGGTGAAGGCTCCAGCTGTGTCAGTGAAGGACATCTGGTCACCTACTTGTCACAAGAGTGTGTTTAATCTTAGTTGCTGAAATAGTAGACATGAGGTGTGGGGCAGGAAAACAACAGGATTGGTAAGCATGAAACATCTGATATGGTGCCAGGTTGAACTGATATTTCCTTTATTTCAAGACTAAAGGAAAATGGTATCCCCTGTAATTTTATCTCCTTTGTTCTTGATTATATATTTAAGGAAAGAAGACCTCATTCTCCTAATAATTTTCACTGATTTTATATTCTTGTCTGTATGTGGAAGATCTGTGACAAATCAAGAGACCAATTCATTTTCACTTTGCGGTTTTAAAATTGCCTAGGAAAGATGGATTGATGGATATAGGCAATCACTGTTGAACAGGTAAGAAAAAAAGCCACATTTAAAAGTGATCCAATGGTTCAGGAAAGCTCCAGCTTTACTGCCTAAAATCTGCGCCCATAAATAATAAGCTTATGTTAAAGCCTCAAGCTGGCTAGGTAAAAACTGAAAATCTTGATAGATTGGTTATATAGTTCTCAAAATTGAAGACTATAGACTTGGAACTGAAACATTTTAGCAGTTGATTTTAGCCATTTTATTTTTTCTTGAATTCAAAGGAAAAGCAAATAAGTGACAAAAAATGTGTTATGAATATTTCTTTAAATGTAAGAGGGCTTTTTTTAAACTTTGGAAATGGCTTTGAAGAATGCTAGTGTCAAGTCTTACCTTATGGGTTGCTGGACTCTATACTATCCTCACAGCATTTTATTTTTTTATTACTGCATGCAAAATCTTCTACCTTCTTTTTTCTTAACTGAGGACCTTCCAGTTCAACATTAAGCAAAGTGATTAACATCTGTCACAAGTTTTTGGTTCTTTATCTTCTGTTGAGGAAGAGATTGATGCCTTAAGAATAATGTACAATTTAGTATTTTTGATTTTGGATGTGTTTATTTTACTTTAGCTGTATCTCAGGACAGTATGGTCAAAGAATTTTGTTTCACATGTATTGGAAAGTGATGAAAAGTGTTGAGTTCTGCAGGGTAACTAGCTTCCATCAATTGACACTCTTGAAAGCTTCAGGTTGTAACACTATTCTTTGTGTCTTCTGTCCCTTTTAGTTCAAGGTCAAACAGTGCTGAATGCTGCTTCAATGCAAGAAATTTGTAGATCTTAGTGTAGCTCTTGGGACAATCTAGAGCAATGGAAACCCATGGCTTTTGTGTTACAGATCCAAGATGAGAAAAAGTGGCATAAATATAGTTCAAAATCTCATTTAGATGCTGCTTTAGGCTTATAGGTGTGATCACAAATTGTGGAGCTGACTCAACATCCAGTTTCTTGGAGGTGGTTCTCCTTCTCTAAATGCCAATGCGGTTTTTTCAGCAAGCTTTACATAGCAAGTGCCATGGGATTCTTCCAAGAAGGTCCCCAGAGAGGACAGTTAGTTCTCCTGTAGTCTGGGGTTGCAATTGTACTCATTACCCTACTTCGTCCTTGCAGGATGCTGGACATCATGACCTCATGGTCACTGCAGCCAAGGCTGCCCCCTCACTTCACACCTTCAACCAGGCTCTCCTTTTTTGTTTGAGTGGCACATCATTCCTTGTTGGTTCTTCTACCACCTGTACCAGAAAGTTATTGGGAGTGCTTTCCAGGAACCTCCTTGAGTGTTTGTGCTTTGCTATATGGCTACTCCAGCAGATGTCAGGGTGGTTGAAGTCCCCCAAAAGAACCATGGCCTGTGTCTGTGAGGCTGCTTCCAGTTGTCTGTAAAAGGCCTCATGCACTTCCTCTTCTTGATCAGGTGGCTTGTAACAAATACCCACTGTGTCACCCTCATTAGTCTGCACTTTTATGCTAATCCAGAAACTCTTGTGTAGTTCATCATCCTCCCCAAGGTGAAGCTCCATGCATGCCAGGAGTTCCTTTATACAAAGGGTAGCTCCACCACCACGTCAAAGCATGTAGCCTTTCATGACAACATTACAATCATGCGAGCTATCCCACCATGTCTCTGTAAACTCAGTGAGATGAAGCCCTGTGACTGCACACAGATCTCCAAATCTTCCTGTTTGTTTCCCTTACTATGTGCACTGGTATACAGGCACTTCTGAGAGATGTTCGAGCATGTTCATTTCCCAGGAGGGGTGCACAACTATTGTAGTAGAGGTCTCTCTGCAAATTGGGAGTGGATCATGGAGCTATTTGTTTCCCCTGAATTACTATTGCCCTACTGGCTATTGCCAGAATCTTTTTAGTTCAGTGCTAGTATAGGACTCAGAATGGATAATTTTCAGTGATGAATTTGTACAGAAAATGTGGATGATTAGACTTTTCACCCTACCATGTGCCTGTGGTATGAAAGTGATACTTTCTTCAACACAAAACAGGAGGGTGAAGGTAAGCAAAAGTAAAACTTTTCCTAAAAAATTTATATTTTCCAAGTATCTATGGATATGGAGCTTCATTTACCATAAGTAACACCAAGGTAATCATTGACTTTGTAACTCACTTTGAGGTACAGGAACTGAAACCAATAAATTTCAGGCTGTCATTTTGAAAAGGAAAAGTTGGATCTAATTCAGATAGATCTGCTTTTAATCTTGTTTCAGTTTTGACTGACATATTTTTTGTCAGTGAAAACTATATTTTTGATAATTTCTTAATTTTTCTAATGGAAATTATCATTTATATGAGAAACTTAAGCCAGAAGTATGTAAGCTCCCACACACTCTTTCCCAGTAAATTTTTCAAGCATTTGGAAATTAAAAAATTTCCCCTAAAATCTGAAAATCTAAGAAGTCATCTATCAGAGATTATAGATTCTAATGCTCTGCTCCCTCAGCTGTGATAAGCAAAGCATTCCTTCAGAGAGTCGTGATAAATCTGTATATCACCCTGCTATACAAGTCAACACCAGTGAAAGGAGATGGGATATTGTGTTGGGACACATTCAAGTCAATATTAATGATCCAGTTGATCTACTTAGGCTTTTTTGTGCCTTAAACTATGTTTCTATATCCATTGCTCTCTGAAGAGAGAAGAATTTAGAAAATAAACTTAGGGATAAAACAAAATCTAGTCAACATGTTATTCAACACTATTTGCTAAGAGATGGAGTGCTAACAGTGGCCTCAAGCAGCTTTATTTAATGGCACAGCAATACCAAGTGCAGCTTTGCTGGCAGGTGTGATTCCACAGCTCATGCTATGTATGCTATTAAAAACTAGAAAATCCCTTTTAACAGATAAGGGGTTGGCCCTTCATGGTCATCTGAAGCAACTAGATTTCACAGGATTTGCTTCTGCTTTATATTGTACGCTGTACACATTTTGTAGATATTGTAAAATATGTTCATATTGTCATCCAGAATTTTTTTTCTGAAATTTCCTATATCACTCCTCCCAATTAATCTCATAAAATACTTATAATCTCTCTTTTATGCAAGCACTTTTCAGCCTTGACTTAATTCTAGTTTTGATAAATTACAGTAGTTAATCAGAGTTTGCATGATAGACAGTGGGTTAGGAGCTGAGAATGAAATGGCATTAAAAACGAAGAGATTAAAGGGGAGAGTCAGGGGAATGGGGGAAGAGGTGTTCCTTTCAAACTTTGTTGGCTATTTTGTAAATATTGTGTCAGTATAATAAAAATGGCTTCTATGGATTTAAGAGTGGGTCTTAAACAGACCTGTACTTCTAGAGGAGAGGTAGACACTGTAAAATTTTATCCTGAATTGCTTGCAACTCAAGAGCAAATATGAAGTGACCTATAAAGCTAAAAGTTTCTATCTTACTTCTTTAAAGTGCTATACTGTTGCCAGTTAGCCAGATTTATACTGTTGGAAACTACAGCTGTTCTGTTCTATTGCTTCTGTAATTTAAATTTGTTTATTGTAATCATAGTTTCAGTTAAACTGAGATTGTTTTTGATAATATTAATGCATAAAGAAAAATAATTACCTTATTTTTAAAATAATAATAATAAAAATTCCTAACTTTCCTTCCTGTCCCTTTTGTCCTGGAGGTAGGAGCAAAAGAATTTTAAAATCTTTTGTTTAAGTAGCAGAGAGATGGAACTTTGTTTACCTGCTTTTTTTGAAAGTTAGTTTTGCAGGTATTATGGCTATATCCGCAAACTGTAAGTTTGCCTTTTCAGAATGTGATTATTGCTCATAAAAGCAGTTTTAATTGAATACTTATGTCATAAATGGCTTGTAGCATGCTTAAAACTACATGCCTCTATTTATATGACTATAGTTTATTTTTTAGAGCTCCCTCTATAACAATACTGGAAAATTACTGAAGGATTTTTGCTATTCAGCTGGGTAATTTTGAAAGATATTGCTCTTATACTGGCCTACGGGCATTGTTTCTTAGGAATAAAAATTTAAGAAAATTATCCCTTCTCCCTTTCAAACAAAGCCCCATCTAAAAAGGTCACAAAAGGAAACACACAATTCAAACAATCTCTTTGCTGTATCTGAGATTAACTTGGACACAGATGTCTTTCAATTTATAGTTTGATCTTGCATAATATATACATTTAACAAAATCCTGTTTTGTATTGCTTCTATAAATACTAACGTCTGATAAAAGCATGCTGGCTTTTCTGCCATCAACTTGAATCAGAAACCTCTGAGCCAGCACTTAGAAGGCAGGAGTCTGACATTCAGAGACCTAAGTTAACTCTTTTAGCCTTTGGCTGCAACTTTTCTTAGCCTTTCCCTGACTTTCAAAAGGCAAATCCATTTGTGACTTTCTCAATTTAAGCTGCTGTGGATAATTATTAGGCTTTTCTCTTGCTGCATTTAAAGATGAAATGATTCAATGCTGTTCATTACAGCTCATTTCTGGGCCACACTGTAGTCATTAAATTTCTGAGATACTATCTGAGAAATCAGTGACATTGTTCATATACCAAAACTAAAATGTTTTCCCCCCCCCCTCTGCTGTTTGCCAGGCATTAGCCCACCTGTCTGTAAAGGGAAATGGCTTTGGCATGATCAGGATCTTTATGGAAGGTCATGAACAAGCAGTCTTTGTCCTTTCTTTATGGAAAGTTTTCCCTTTATATGCAAACAACATTATCTAAGAAGTTAATTGCTTCCTCAGAATCACAGATTTCACTCAGAGATCAGCTGATTTTTATATACCACAGGTGAAGTTTTCTCACTTCTGATTGCATCTTTCCCAGAAAACTATGATCACAAGAAATGATTTTCGGTTTACTTAGGAAAATACTTAGTGTATACTTTACTATTTTCAGCCAATTATCCTAAAGCAGCCAGGCACAATAACCAGAATACCTGATAGATGTTCAGTAAATTCTGAGAATGTGGAGGACTGTATCCAATGTTTTGAATTTATCTTCACAGTTTAGTTGACACTGGTAATAAGGAGGTAAACAGTGCTGTACAAGGAGGTTTTTATATATTTTGGTAAATATATGCCTGTCTGTGAACTGACTTCTGTTATTTCCAAAGTTGGAGGACTTAATTTTGCAAGCTTCTTACACTTTGTAAGTCAGTTCACCTTGGTAGTTATTACATGGGTAGTAAGTGCAGAATTGTTCTCATATTCCCTCAGCTAGGATATGACCTTTATGAAAATTTAAACAACAGTCTGAAGGGAAATGAAAGAAACGACAAATGAGTAACTAATGAAAGAATTATCATGGACTTAACTCAAAGATTAAAAGCTTGAATCTATAAGCAACAGATTCATGGAGTGATGTAGTACCATGCTTGCTTAGATATACTTCTGGGGGGGGGGGGGGTGA